>JAVJIF010026358.1:0-48849 GCA_038442645.1 Agave tequilana
CAATTTACGCCTACTTCTCACCTCAAGGTCAAGTCCACCACAATCGAGTCCACTGATCAAATTCAATATAAGAATATAATTCTCAGTTCAACTCCTACTCTAATCAAGTCAGTACCAATTCAAGTATCAGTAAATCAATGATAAAGCAATGTCACATCTATTTGTCCTCAATATCAAAAAGAGTTTCAGTCGAAATATCACAACAATGATCAATAAACACTAACACAAATTATGTTCTCTATCCTCAAATGTGAATTAAACTAACTGATCAGTAGATCAAATCAAGTCACAGTATAAGATATAACTCAACTAGTTCTGAATCATATAAAAGTAAATAACTACAAATGAAATGACGCTAATAAATACTCAGATCAGCAAAATAAATATGATGAATATTCACTGATGTCTCATGAAGTGATACATGTAAACATACTGGTATAATAATCAAATAGTCACATGAAATAATACCAATAAAAATATTGATATACAGTGACAACGATAATTAAAAAAATAGTACAAGAGCAAACACTCACATGAAATGACGCAGTTTTGGATTCAAATCGCTATCTGGTCTCCATTGTACGAACTGTATGAATCTCTAGATCATCTCATGAATCGGTCTTCAAAGTGTATCGAGTTCATAACGAGCACAAATCCAAATCTCTTGTAAAACGGATCCGTCTCACCAAATAGGTCTGAATCGCTGTAGCACGCAATCATACACACACGATGATATACAAACACATACGACACATACAACAATATACCATAATACATATACACACATATGCCCACACATAAACATATATATGAGTATACAAATTAGATATACATACCCACACATACATACATATTATATATATACATATACCCGCATGCATGAATACACACACTACACTTAACACACATTAATATTAACACACACACATTCATGCATCCACACCCTTAATTTACACTTGAACTTACACCCACACTGTAACGGTCCCTAGCTATTTAAACATATTATTTGACTAATAACTCTGATAATTTAAGTTTCTTTTATTCTACAAAATTTTTTGTAGCACCTCCCTAAAATTTTCATTCTCTCCTGATACAAGACATTGCTTTCGGCTCACATCGGCACTACTTATAACAATTAGCAACTCAGCCCACACAGCTTACTTAACAACAGAGGTAATATATACTTCATAACAAAAATCACATTTCTTTTTACATACATCCACATCATGTCCCCACTAAGGCAAACTTGTGATTCATAACATCAGCATATTCGATTCCATACATCATGTCACCAAGACGAACCTCCCAATCTAGGTTCCCAAGATATTACATATAACATAAGTCCCAGTTTCAATATGTATATCACCAAGACAAGATACATACAATAAGTATTCCACACGCAAAAGTTAGAACGGTAGCCAATAAGCATATATGCGAAGATAGCTAGAAAAAAGAAAAAAACATAAGCGGAAGGTATGTTGTTCCTCTCATTGCTAAATCCATCGAGCTAAACTGGTCTCTTACCCTTATCCAAACCTGAAATAGATGCAAAGAAATAAAATGATCTCGATAGCTCAATGAGTAAACCATGCTAATGATTTGCTAAGTCAAGACTTCATAAGTCAATACATTTTAGGGAGGGTGATTTGTATTTAAATGACTAATACGTGATGCAACTTTTTCCTTAATTTGTTTTACTTTAGACTCCATGAATAATAAAGATGTCTCAACTATCATGAGTTTTATCATCCAACATACCATTGCAAAATGAGTTCACTACATGCATGTGCATGCGTATATGTGTATAATAAGTCTACACCAACCAGAATAACTTAATTGAGTCGTAATTTTCTTGGTTCAATACCAAAGTGAAACAATGCTTGATAGTTCGCATAATGTGAAGTATTTATACATAATGTGGAGTCTAGATTCAATTCACCATCTTCCCCCTCCTACTAGCTCCCGTCCGGCCCCTTCCTCCATTTAACATATGTGAAAACATATATAGTTAAATCCCCGTCTTCCCCCTCCTACCAGCTCCCGCCCGGCCTCTTCCACCATATAAGATACATATATACATATAATGATTAAATCTCGTCTTCCCCCTGCTACCGACTGCCGCCTGGCCCCTTCCTCCATATAGGATACGTATACGTGTGTGTGTATCAGAAATATGTATATCAGCCGACAGCTGAGAGTCCTCTCAACCTGCGGTGACGTGGCATATTATTAGCCACACTAGAAAGGACGGCCCGCCTATTAAAATAGTTGAAATTACTAAATGCCCCTACGGTAAAAGATAGTGAATCTGTATAGTTATTATTTTTTTATATTCTGACGTTAGTCAATATTTGTCACAATTATCTTTTATAACTGCGACCAACTGAATATGGAATCATGTCTCTTAAGTGCAACTTCATCAAATCACGAAACAAATTTGAATGCTTCTTTATTAAATTTTTTTACGCAAATATTATATATTTAGGAATGCGCCTAAGCTAGTAGTGGTCAATAAAATAATTTCTCAATAGTTTTAAAAGCGCCACTTGTCGTAGTTTACAATTATTTAATTTGTAAATTTTTATGATATGATCTGTAAGAATTTTACTGATTTCGAATATAGTCGCAGTTTACTTGTTCGCATGTAACGTATAAATTATTTTTTTTCACATATTCATGCGAAGAAGGGACTGCGTCTATGATCGCAGTGCTTAACGACAGCATGTTGTGGATGATTTTTTTGTAGGTTAAATGTAATAACGGTGACTAAGAACTGCGAATATAGTCGCAGTTTACGTATAATTTATATATTTGTTCTTCACTGTGACTGTTGTCTCAGCTGCCAATAAATTATGAATTTTTTTTGACATATTGCATGCGAACAGGGACTGCAACTATGATCGCATGCTTAACGACAGCATATTTGGATGATTTTTTTGCTAGGTTGAATGTAATAATGGTGACTAATGACTGATACTATAGTCGCAGTTTGCGTATGATTTTATATTTATTCTTCACTATGACTGTTGTCTCAGCCGCCTATAAACTATGAAAATTGTTTTTACATATTACATGCGATCAAGGACTGCGACTATGCTCGCAGTGCTTAACAACAGCAGTTGCAATTTTCTAATTTGTGACATACAGTGAAATATACTGATTTGAGAGTATTGCGATCATGTTCTCAGTATCATCTGTTTATATAGTTTAATTTTGGACTGCGACCATGGTCGCTGGTTTTAATTTATTGAATGCAAAACGATCAAACTATTTATGACAGAACAGCGATCGTGGTCGCAGTTTCATATATAGATATAGTTAATCATGGAGTTCGACCATAATCGTAGTTCTATTAGTTCAGAGTAATTTTTCTGAGTACTACGACTATTATCGGAGATAAGATGCAGAAATAATAACTATACAACATACTTTATATGTATTTTAAAAATATGAAAGATCATTTTACAGATAGAAGTAAAATTTATTTATAATATAATATGGTCAGAAAGAGATCTTACAAAAAAAGAGCATTAAAACTCTTAAAAGAAGACAAAATAATATTTATATCAGAAGATCAGGAAATCCTAATTGTCGTCATCACCATCATAAGCAGATTTGTCGTCTTCATTCTTCTCGTCTTCCTGTTCATCACTTATTTTCTCATCTTCTCCCTCATCGTCCGACTCGCTGTTTTTTAGTTTTTCTTCTTTTTAAGGGTGCTTTGGTTCATCGATAAACTCTCAAAATGGATCATCTGTATCAAGCTCTTCTTCCGACCCGTGTCAAGAAGAGCCTGTAAAATATATGCTCAAAGAAAGCGAGCCCTCAACATCAGAGGACATGCGTTCATCAAGCATGTCTCTGTGAAGTGGCAGAGGAATAAGTTCCTCCTCACTAAGTCTCATGAAAACTTCATCATACTTATGAAAAGGAGGATCAAATAAAATATTATTTGATGTAGTGAGATAGTCAAAAGGAGTGAAGTCCATACTGCTATCAGATTCACTAGAATACCTTGAAGAAAGAGGACCGGTGGGAGAATGATTGAAGTTGAAATCTGAGTGCTCAGAGGAAGAAGATGGGGAAGATATGATTCAAGAATGAATTATTTTTAAAAGTTTTGAAATCAAATTGAAAACGAAGAGCACAAATATCGCTTTTAAATATGAGATAATATATTAGTTACAAGCACTATTTGTGAAACAACATGAATAGTAATAATAATTGTTATATGTGACGGTTGAGTATTCGAAGAAGTAGTAAAAAGAAATTAAATATTTAATTTAAGTAGTTATAGCGGAAGAATCCAAAGAGTTCCTTTTTTTATAGAGGTTTATTATGTGAACTACAAATTAACTTTTTATATAATATTTTTCCTATATATTTAGATTACGTATGGTGCACATCTTTCCTTTATCGAGATTGATACTAGTGCATCTCTTTTTTCGAGACTGTTGTTGTATCACGGTAGAAAGAATATTAATTACTTCAATTAGTTCAGAGTAATTAATATAGTATTTTATAAGATGCGATATACGGGGACTGATCTCACGGTCGCAGGGGTAATCTACTTTGTAAAACGATCAAAATTCTATTACATAAGGCATGCGAATAAGGACAACGACTGTGATCGCAGTGCTAAATGATAGAATGTTTTATCTGTTATTTCTATGCGAATAAGGAATGTGACTAAGGTCGCAGTCGTGATAAAAATTGAAAGTTATATTATATTAAGTCTGTGACCATGGTCGCAATGATCGAAAGTTTTGTTATACTATGACTACGACTATGATCGCAGACTTTATAAAACGATCAAAATTCTGTTACATAAAGTATTTGCTTATATGATCATATTATTTTGTATAGATTTTAGCAGTTATGGTGTAAAACATAGTCAGATTTGTTTTGATATATGTTAAGAGTTATGTATGGTTTCATCTATTTTTTATCAAAGTTTATGAAACAGATTCGATAATCCTTTTTATTGATTGGTTATTTTCTAGGATTGATGAGTTGGAACAAGTATGAATTATATATTCATATAAGTAGGGATGTCAAGCCGAAATTGTGATTAGTAGCCGATGTTGGTTAAAATTTATATTTTATATCAGAGCAGACTCCATATTATAGAGGAATTGCTGCAGAAATTTTTTTAAGTCTTGATGATTATCTGAGCTATTAGATTGATTTAAATTATTGCTGATCATTAAGTGATGATTAAGATAATTCAAAGTGATTAAAATTGGGGACCGTTACACACATTTATATATATTGGAGGAAGGGGGGGAGGAGAAGGAGAAGGGAAAAAATGTGCATACCTGCATTGCATGTTACATGTGTCGTGTTCCAGTGAAATATGTGTATAAATATAATGATATGAAAAATACTCTATCATGAGTTTAGTAGGATAAAAAGATCCTAGAATTACATGATATATCGTGAGTTTCTATGTACAAAGTATTAAGATAAATCTGTATAATACATACATCTGGTTAAATACGAGATATTATTATAAAAAATTAAAAGAATAAATAACTGAGTGAATTAGACTTTCCCGATTGACAAATAGAATCCCTGGAATACTTATTCTGATTGCTTTATCTTTACTGTATCATCGGGATCCTCTTTATCTTGTTCAATCTATGTTTATGTTCATTTTTTGATACATAAATCATGCTTCATATTGTTATATGTATGTCGTTCCGTGGATTCTTTGCATGACTTTATTCATTGGCTGTCCAGCTCGCTCTTTTATATTAATAACAAATAGGTAAGGGTGCAAGCCTGACTTAAAGCTTCATGGGCGTTTTGTTGGGAGTTACATAGAGAATCAAATTGTAGAATTTACTTTCGCTGTGTCACCTATGACTAGTCGCATGCTTTTATATATAAACATCAAAATTGAAGTGTGTTATGTAAAATATTAGACTCATGAGCTAAATAGTTAAATCTTTAAATGTGTGTGAGTGTGTGTGTAGACATATGTGTGAATGTAAGTGATATTTTGATTTTGGTAATAGAGTTGGATTGAGGATGCCGAGAGGGGTACGCTCAAGCTTATATACATTATAATTATTGAGAGCTGAGACTATGATCTCGAGTATGTGATAAGTAAATTAGTTGTGGTTGAAGTTGTATAACTATATTATGGGGCACCGTAGTAACAGAGAAGATGTAGTTAAAATTTAAAAGAAATCCGAATAATTTTTGTAGATCGAGGATTATTGCATCTGGGACTGCTACATCAATGAAAGTAGAAGAAAATTTTTTTGACTATGTGCAAGATGGAAAAGTGGTCAGGCGATAAACACACGCTACATGAGTATTGCCCAACATGAGTTCGAGGACGACGTGAGGACAACAATCAACATCGAAAAAATTTAAGAGGATCTGATACCATGTTAAATCAATTGACGAAGCTAAGAATTGAGTATTGATGAGGGTAACGCAAGAGTAATTAGTAGAAATTACAATCACATGATAAGAAAACTCTACTCCTAATACAATTGGTATTATATAACTCTAATCCTAATACTACTCTTTTAACAATATATTAGCTATATTCAGTTAGAGAGTTTTCTTGAGCCAAGTCTGAGACTTTTTTATTTTCGTTTTCATGATGCACTGTGACGTTTGAAATAGTGATTTTGCATCAAATTTTTTTTTTTCAACCAAAACAAACAACTTTGAAAAATACACGGTTCCGTTCGATAAACATTAAAATTAAAAAAAAAAAAAAATCCCATCATCTTACAACCGCTCGTCTTATCCAAAATCAAGAAATGTTCCATGTTACATTAAACAATACCGGCGTGCGGTCGTGTTATGGGATTTTCATGCTTCTCTGTCTGCAGTTAGGTACAGAAACAGAAATAATCTAGACTTCTTTGTTTTTGTTTTTTTTCTGACTTCTGATACTGTTTGGGTGGCTGAAAATAATAATATTATGTCTGCAATGAATTTTGAACTTGGGAGCGAGTTGACCAGCGGCGCTCTAACAACCCGGGGCCAATCATTGCCCAACCATAGGGGACAGATATAATCTAGATGATAATAAGAAAAAAAAATTTACAGTCCAAACTAGAGTTGAAGAATCACAACTAAACTGATGAAACTATTTATGCCCAAATACTAGTAAAATGTCGGGGGACCTTGCAAATTAATTAATTATAGCTCATGTTGTTCAGCTAGGAAAGAATTTCGTAGTCAAAAAATGAAACAAATAATCAACAATTATGTTTCAATTACTATGACAAGAACAATTTTTGATGCAGGCCTTTAATTAACACTCCCATAATAAAGACGAAAACAGATAGATCAGGAATTAATTCATTCTATCTTGTTTCTGCGATCTAATTAGAAATTAATTGATCTGAATTCTATTACTCGTAGTTTGTTGTGACTACGACAACAACCTGATGAGTATCCCTTGAATCTCTCAAGAAAGAAGAATAATCCCAAACAGCACAAAAACAAACACCAAGAGAAAGCACACGCAAACAAAGCAATCTGACGAGGTTCGGCCTCAATGCCTACATCCCGGGGCAATCAAAGGAGAGATTAATTACTTGGAAGATTGATTACAATGCTTGTAGCCTTCCTGATCTCCAGAAAGCTCAAGAACACTTTTTCCTCTCAGATTCAAACCCTATAAAATAGCCACAACCTTTAAATACAAACAGGTTTCCAAACCTGCAATCGCAGCCCGCACCCGCTTGTCGGTCGACCGGGCGGTCGACCAACCTCTTCCACCGATCGACCGGTCAGTCGACCGGGTGCCAAACAAAGAGTTGGGTACTTTCAGTCGGCGACCGGGTGGTCGACCGGGTGGTCGACCGAGCTCCAGCTTGTGCACGTCGGTGGACCGGCTAGTCGACCGAACCTCTGATACTGCGGGCGGTCGACCAGGCCGGTCGACCGCTCAACCTATTTCCTGCTGTTGCTGTTGTTTTCTGCTGCTATTTCCCTTCGCCTTTTCGTCGTCGACTTCCTCGGCGATCACTCGACGACCCCTCGACGATTCATGTCAACTTCCTCAGCAATACTTCTCTCTTTCCAACATAGTTGACCTGAGCTTGGACGTTGACTCTGCCCACCATCTTCCAATCAGCGCTAGCCACAGTCGTTCTCACATCCTCCTCTGCGCGCCAAGTTGGATGAGAAAATGAATTCGCAATTGAAAAGGAAGAAAATTTAGTTCATGCACCCCACCCCCATAATTATATGGTCAAGTGGCAACCAATATTTATAAATAAAACGTCAGATTTTGCCGCTTCTAATTTTTTTTTTAAATAATCAATTATTTTGTATACAACTTCGAATATTTATAAATATTAATTTTCAATTTTTTTCTCTTTCCACTCACGACACTTAAATAAAGAAAATCAAGGGTAAAGTTTAAAAAGAAACTTTTCAATTTATTTTTTTGCTGAAACAATCAAGTTCTTTAGAGGGGGGAGAGTGAAAATTATTTGAGACATAAATGTCAATCATATCATAACACTGTTTTCTCCCACTACGACTTGTGGAAACATCCAATCACTCAATCAATGAATATGATATAAATCTATAACATCCAACCAAAATTAATAAAAAGAAAGAGAAGTCGGCCAAGATGGAGGCCAGTTGAAAAATGTAATACTCTGTATGATAATAAGGGCCTGTTTGTTTCGTTACAAAACGTCGCAAGTCGTAAGTCGTAAAATGAGAATGGAAAAAGTGAACTGTAGCAGAGAAAATATATTGTGTTTTACGGTGTTTGGTTGATAAAGTGAAATGTAAATGGAAAAGTATATTGTGTTTTACGGTGTTTGGTTGATAAAGTGAAAGTGTAAATATTAAAGTATATTGTGTTTTACGGTGTTTGGTTGGTAATGTAAAAGTGTAAGTGGAAAAGTTGACCACAAAATTAACTGTAGCAGTGATTTAAATATTATAAATACTATTAAATTAAATCTATTATTGCAAATTAAATTGTATTAATAAATTTGAGATAAAAAATTAATAATCTTAATATTTTTATTTATAACATTAATATTAATAAAATATTAGTATAAATAGTAAAATATTACTAAATTATTAACTAAATAAATAATATAAAATTTTAAGAAAATGTAAAGAACATTAATAAAATTTTAAGAATACTAATAAAATATAAATATTAAAAAATCTTACCACAATAATAAAATATAGTTATAATATTATAATATTAAAAATACTTGATAATTATTATAATATAAATTTTATTATAATATTATTGTAATATTATAGAAATATAAAAATAACAAAGTAAAATATAATTATAATTTAATAATAAATTTTCATTATAGTATTATTATACTGAATTATTATTACAATATTAACATAATAAAATATTAATATAATAATAAAATATATTATGATATTAATAAAGTAATTTTTATATTAAAAATAGATAATTAAATATATAGTAATTTTATATTAAAGTATAATATTGTTATATTATTAACTCTAAATAAAATAATAAAAATGGAATAAGTATTAATAAAATAATAAAGTATTAAATAAAATATTAAATAAAAATATTAAATTAAAATATTAAATATTAAAACAATATTAAAAACAATAAAAAATTAAAGATTAAAAATATAAAATAATTAAATAATTAAATAAGAAATTGAACATTATTTAAAATATTAAATATTTAATAATATTAAATTATATATTGATTATCAAGTAACTGTAAGTGTACTACAAGTGAGAGTTACATGACCACAAAATTAACTGTAGCAACTGCAAGTGGGAAAATATGAGTGTAAAAGTGAGATTTACATGACCACAAATTTAACTGTAGCAACTGCAAGTGGGAAAAGAAGAGTTGCATTTTGCAACTTGTTTTTCAGCGAAACAAACAACGGAAAATGGAAAAGAAGTTTTACGACTTGCGTTTTGCGACGTTTTGCGACGAAACAAAACACACCCTAAATCTCCAATATCTGAGATTGTGAGAAAGACACAGGAAGTAGTGGAGGGAATCGCCTTGATGATGATGATCACGATGATGTTCTTGTGTCGGTCATGATCATACGACCAATTTATTTTTGAGCTAAGACCTCGTCTTGTTGATTTTCAGCTCGAATCTCATATTAATAAATTTAACTAGCAAAAAAAATCAGAATCAGAATCAGAATTAAAAGTTTTTGTCCAACTCAATTAGTTGTACCCTGTGTCCAGAACGAACTAAGGTGACAGCTGGAAGTGATCAATTTAGGGGCCGTTTGTTTCGCGTAAAACTCCGTAATTCGTAAATGACTTACTACCCACTTACAACTACGGCGTTTGTTTGGACCGTAATTCGTAAAAGACTTACCTAACTCAACTAACACTCACTTGCAACCCAGTTACCACTCACTTACAGCCCAGTTATAGTGGTCATACAAATTGTAATATTTTTTTATATTAATATTAAATTTTTTAATATTTAACTTTTTTAATATTTATTTGCAGTATTAAAACTTTTAAAATCACCAAATAGTTAATTTTGTGGTCAACTTTTTCACTTACGACTTATACATTATGACTACCAAACACCGTAAAGTACAATACACTTTCCCACTTTACAATTTTATATTACCAATCAAATACCGTAAAAATTACATACATGTAACTCATTTACAATTGTAAAAGACTTTACCAATTACAACTACGAATTACGGCCAGTTACGAATGAACACAACCGAACGACCCAACCAACCGTCGAGTTCAAAGGCTCTATTTGACACTAATTTAGGCTGGAAGAAGCCGCACAAAATTTATGATTAGTTCATCACGTGGGGGCCCACCTGTTTTATGGTGTGGGGTGGGGGCCCACATTTTCGGGTGTGGTAAGTCTTGGAACTTTGTGAACCTTGCTTATGTTGGCCACTTCCGGACATGTAGAATCCGAGTTCCTCGATCCATAGAAATAATCGAAGCCCAAATAGAAGCCATCAAGTATGCTGTAACATAGCTTCAGCCCAAATATGGTTATGGACCTGCTTAGGTTGAGGCTTGTTGGGCCCGGCCTTGTTTTCACTTGGGTTAGGGCTGGGGATTTGCTTATTTTTGTTTACTCAAGAAAGTGATTCAATTTTTAGTTGTAATATTCACCCAGCACATGCTTGCTATTTAGAAATGAGTCGCGGAAAGGTATTGGGGAATCATTCACGTTTCTAATGACCTTCAAACTCTTACTATCCATTTTCTATGTTATAAAATTGTTTTCTTTCTTCTTTGTGGAGGTAGCTGAAGGGAACCTGAAACTTAACGAGGAAGAAGAATGATGAACCTTCTTCTTTGGTCCTATAAATACAACTTAATTTCCAAGCATGTTTACTGTTTAATCTGAGCTGATCTTGTTTGAATGTACTATAGCTTATTTCCAAGCATTACTAAAATAATCTTTCACATTATCACTACTATAAGTTCCTAATATACAACATTTTCATAAAACATATTGATGTTTTGCTTTGCTGGTTAATTAGTGAAAGAATAAATTATGTTATTTACTTGTGTCTTTTATAGTATATGCGCGCATGATCTTCACTTGTTGCTACACAATAATAATATTGCCGTCAACATCATCAACCGATAGAAGTTCCCAAGTGTTTTCTGCAACAGAGAGATTTGAAATCATGGACTCTGAGTTTCATTTAATCTTGTATTCAACACGACAAAACAAGGTCAAGAAAGAAAATGCGGCGACTTGGAGGCAATAACTGCAGCCTGCACTTTTTTTATTTTTTTTTTGGGAGTAAATTTGTTCATTCAAAAATGGAAAAAAAAAAAAAAAAAAAAAAAAGAGGCATGACTTGGCTCGTCTCTTCTCTCCTCTTCTGGAGCACCACATATCGGTAAAACTGCGGAATAATAGGATTCAACTTTTAGGAAAACTGTGGACAAAAACAATTAACTAACTAACATCCAATTATTAACAATAAAAAGCGGACCGCTTCGGGCACGTGTCAAAGGTTGGGGTGGAACAGGGCGAATATTCGATTGCAGATGCCGGACCGCCCCTCCCGCGCTTCCCCTATATAACTCGAGAGATCCCTTCTACTCTTGGCAACAAAAACAAACGTTTTAAACAAAGAGATCGAAGTAAAGAGAAAAAACAAAAAAAAAAAATAAGAAGAAGAAAAAGAATTTGTTATTTTCCCCTTCTTTTTCTTCTTCATCTCCATCATCACTGCTCCCAGGCCAAGGGAAAGGTAAACTTTCTGTCTCAGTTATAAATCTTAATATTGTGATTAATATTATTATTAGAATTAGCATGACTCGCATTCATTTTCTAGTTGATTATGATCTGCTCTATTTTTAATTTGGTGATTGTTCTGTCCAATTAGATTTCCTAGGACATGTTCTACACATCATGGATTTAGGATCAAGTTTTTCCCCATAAGAAATTTATTTATTTCTATTCAACCCTTTCGAGTTCCATGCAAGCATCCTTTCCATGTTTTCTGGTTTATTCATGCAAAATGAAATAATTTGTTTTAGAGGGAAAAAAAAAATGAAATTACATTGTTTTAGGTTTTTATTTATTTATTACGATCTTCCCTATTTCCTTTTTCTTTTACACTTTATCATTCTGGTAGATAATTTTCTGGAGGTGAATAACTTCTGATAAATAATCAATCATTTTTGGCCAATTGTTAGCGGTCTCAATTATTTTATTAGTGAATTGAATCAAAAACCTACTTTTGTCTATTTTTTTAGTACTTTGATAAAAAAAAAAGACAAATTCAGGACCTATTTTGATACTTTTTTGTCATCTAAATTTGTCATTTTCCATCTCAACAGTTTTTCCCTTTTCCTCCTCCCCCCATCTCGCAATTCTTTATTTTCTTTCTTTCATGTTTTCTTCCCTTTTAGAAGAAAATAACCTCGAGTTTGTTCTATTCTTTTATTTATCTAGAAAATCATTCATTAAATTTATAAAACAAAACAACATCCAGTTGAAAAAGAAAAAAAGTTTCGGGCATTAAATGATTGAATTATTGTGTAAAGCAGGGGGAGAAGAGGTGCGAAGGAGGAGGAGGAAGAAGAAGAAGAGGAGCTCAATCTCAGTAATCTGAATCAATGGCGGGAGACAACCTTCAAGTTCTCAACGCCCTCGACATTGCCAAGACCCAATGGTACCATTTCACGGCCATCATCATCGCCGGCATGGGATTCTTCACCGACGCCTACGACCTCTTCTGCATCTCCCTCGTCACCAAGCTCCTCGGCCGCATCTACTACCACGTCGATGGCTCCCCCACCCCGGGCTCCCTCCCCCCAAACATCTCCGCCGCCGTCAACGGCGTCGCCTTCTGCGGCACCCTGTCGGGCCAGCTCTTCTTCGGCTGGCTCGGTGACAAGATGGGCCGGAAGAGGGTCTACGGCATGACCCTCATGCTCATGGTCCTCTGCTCCGTCGCCTCCGGCCTCTCGTTCGGCCACACCCCCAAGACCGTCATGGTCTCTCTCTGCTTCTTCCGCTTCTGGCTCGGATTCGGCATCGGCGGCGATTACCTCTGTCTGCCACAATCATGTCGGAGTACGCCAACAAGAAGACCCGCGGCGCCTTCATCGCCGCTGTCTTTGCAATGCAGGGTTTCGGTATCCTGGCCGGCGGCATGGTCGCCATCGTCGTCTCCGCCGCATTCAAGAGGTTCTACCCGGCCCCTTCCTACGCCGTCGATCCCATCAACTCCACCGTCCCACAGGCCGACTTCGTCTGGCGCATCATCCTCATGTTCGGCGCGTTCCCCGCCGGAGTCACCTACTACTGGCGGGCCAAGATGCCGGAGACCGCTCGGTACACCGCCCTCGTCGCAAAGAACGCCAAGCAAGCGGCGGCTGACATGTCGAAGGTGCTGCAGGTGGAGATCGAGAGCGAGCAGGCAAGGTCGACGAGTTGCAGCAGAGCGGGGCCAACTCCTTCGGCCTCTTCTCGAAGGAATTCCTCCACCGCCACGGCCTCCACCTGTTGGGCACGGCGTCCACGTGGTTCCTCCTCGACATCGCCTTCTACAGCCAGAACCTCTTCCAGAAGGACATCTTCTCCGCCATCGGATGGATCCCCAAAGCCGCGACCATGAACGCAGTCGAAGAGGTATTCAAGATCGCGAAAGCCCAAACCCTCATCGCCCTCTGCGGCACGGTCCCTGGCTACTGGTTCACCGTCGCCCTCATCGACGTGATCGGCAGGTTCAAAATCCAAGTGGTCGGATTCTTCATGATGACCGTCTTCATGCTCGGCCTGGCCATCCCTTACCACCACTGGACCACTCCTGGCAACCACATCGGGTTCATCGTGATGTACGGCTTCACCTTCTTCTTCGCTAATTTCGGGCCCAACAGCACCACATTCATCGTTCCGGCAGAGATCTTCCCGGCGAGGCTGCGCTCCACCTGCCACGGGATATCTGCGGCCTCGGGAAGCTGGGGGCGATCGTGGGGTCGTTCGGGTTTCTGTATTTGGCTCAGAATCGGGATCCGAAGAAGGCTGATCACGGGTACCCGGCTGGAATTGGGTGAGGAACTGTCTGTTCTTGCTGGCGGTGTGCAACTTGCTGGGGTTGATCTGCACATACTTGATACCGGAGTCGAAGGGGAAGTCCCTGGAGGAGATGTCGGGCGAGAATCGGGAAGGAGAACAGCAGCAGGCGGCCGGAGAAGCAGCAGTCTAAGGATGGACTGTTTGTATGATGTGCTGCTGGTTGGAATCATCCATGTTGCAAGAAACAAAGCATGGAGCAGATTTCAAACCAGCAGGAATTGGCGGGGACAGCTCTTGCCAAGAGAGAATTGTTTAATAAGCTTAACGATACTGGCAATTCTAGTGACTTTTTTTGTTTTGTTTATTTTATTTTATTTTCCTTCTTTTAATCACACTCAACTCTTTCTTTAACGTCGCCAAAGCCCATCCTTATCCCTTATCAAACAATCTTTCTGGTTTGCATTCCAAGCCCGCCCAAGAAAATAAAAGCCAATTGCACAATTAGGTCCAAAGATCACCTTGGCCCCAATTGCCAAGGGGACCAAATTCAGTCAGCGCATCCGAGAGAGAAGAGAGAGAGAGAGAGAGAGGTTTCTGCGATGACGATTTGCCTCCTTCAGTACAATGTGACAAAGCATTTATTATGTCCGAACCGAATGCGATGTTCTCTGGGATTCTCAATGACACGAATTCTTATAATAATGATAACTAGCTGTGATGGGTAAAAACTGACTCTCCGTCAATCGACTCACTACAAGTGAAGTTTAGGCAATCTCTGGGAATATTACCTGTCAGAGTACACAGAAGAAAAGACACCTTTCAGGTTAAGAGCACTGGTATTGTAACGTTCCCAGTTAATAATTTCCATAGAGAATACAATCATCACAGATTATCTTTAATCTAAGCGTGGGACCCATCAAGATACAGTACTTCAATTCGGCTAACATCAGACTGATTATACTGTACGTCGTTATCCACTTTGATAACATATATAATCTTAACATGATTTAGCATTTCCCAAAACATTGATCCGACAACTCATTAGAAAATATAGTCTAATACAATACTATTCCACAATATTGTATAGGATTTGAGTCTAGCACCAAGCATTTCAATATTTACGAGTTTATGGCAAACATTCAAATAGAAGTTTTACATAGTTTTCTACAGTCATATACATATCACAAGAACATGCAAAAAGGGTGAAATTGTCTCCGTTGACACCTATCCCGCATATGTTGTCATAAAGCGGGTCCCTTACTTTTGTCCAAACCTGAAGGTGATAATAAGAACAGAGTGAGCTCGACAGCTCAGTGAGTAAAACAGTATTAATATGCATGTCCATTATGTAGGTTTATTTGGGATTTTATCATCAAGTTAACAATTGTAATTAACACTATTTTTACACATTTCTGGGTAATTGCTGAAGTTCGATCAAAACACAGTAACAGGTTCCTGTTAGTCGACTTGCCCATTCCTATAGTCGACTAATACCACTATTAGTCGACTTATATAGACGCTATAGTCGACTGGGATCTTTTCAATAAGGTGTTAATTCTCTGTTGGCTGCCTATAACTTACCTAGTCGACTAACCTATCTGGTATAGTCGACTACACATGGTACTAGTCGACTTATAAGTCAACTGTAATCGACTAATTCTGGGTCAATAGAATATGTGCTCTCTGTTTGTCACTTATAACCAATTCTAGTCGACTACCCTTCCTGGTGTAGTCGACTACTATAAACTCTAGTCGATTATCCACCATCTATAGTCGACTAAATATGGCCAAAAGAAGATGTCTACTCTCTGTTATTTCCTATAACTGAGGCTAGTCGACTAACCTATTATATATGGTCGACTAAAGGTGTTGTCCCGAGACTTACATATCAATTTTTCTCATCTATAGTCGACTTAGCCCAAGGGCTAGTCGACTAACCCTGTTGAAAATGCCTGGATAAGTCGACAATTACAGAGTCTATTTTTAAGATTTATATATAATTTCAATATGAAATTTCTATCTTAGCCACATCAACATACTTGTTAAACATAACATTGGGCTCCCCCTTCGGTCTCCTCCGGTTTAACCCGGTCCCTTCCTCTTATGCGTCATTTAACGTAATAATTTCCCCTTCTATCACCACCTGTTCAACCGGTCCCTTCCTCTTATACATTACCGTATATTCTCCCCTTCGGTCACCTCCGGTTCAACCCGATCCCTTCCTCCAAATATGTAATAATCACGTTCATCATGTAATAACAACATGTAAGGACACATAGAGCAACGACAACATAATACTTTCATAATTTCTTCTTTACAACATGTCAATATCATGGACGTCATTAGCATGTATGGATAACTACTAGCTAAGTTATCAATATGCGAGCCTTTTCAAGATAACCAACATATCAATCATCATAATATATGCGTAGCCATAAATATATGCATTGCATCAAGTATCATATTTATCCATAGAACTATTTCTCTCAAAAGCATGTGATGGACTACCATGTATACACACAATCATACACAATGTTAAACATACATGAACATAACTACTACATGATTGTCATAAGATTTTGTACACATAAAATCTATAATTTATACATATGAATTATCCTTCAATTTCATGTTCATTTATAACTTAAAAATTCTCCTTTATTTCAAGCTTTACTCTACCTACTATGTTACTTGGGTCCGAATGTTCTACTCACCCTTGAAGAGGTTATCTCCTTATCAAGCTTGGTCTCCCGATTTAATAGGGTCTACAAGGCCATAACAATATCATGATTATTTCTTAGTTAAAAGAGTATAAGAGGGGTAGATATTTTAAGATTTTGCTTACCGTTTAACCAATATCACACTCCTAACTCGTAATCCTAGATCAACCTTATCTTCAAGAATTTCATTTTTATGGTGATGTTAGATCACCACTTTAGCTTGTTCTATTTGGTCTTTGGAGGAGATAAATCATGTAAAGGAAGTCTTCTTTTTTTTTTTGTATAAAGGAAGTAGGAAAATTTTGTGAGGGAATGAGAGGGAGAAAGAGTGTGTTAAGGTGAAGAAAATGGAGGAAACAAGAGATGGCTGCTGGCTGTTGCTGGACTTGGCCGGCTGCAAAAGGGAGAGGAAAGAAGAGTTTTGGAGTTAGAGAATAAAGAGAGAGAGGGTGTTGCCAAATGAAATTTTCTCTCATCCCCCCTATTTATACTCCAATCTCTTCAATAATATCATGACAAGTGCCCCTCCCTAACCCCATCTCTCTACTCCTATGTCTTACACCTATAGGCAAGGTTCCATCCCTCCCCCCTTCATGAGGTACTAGTACCCACAAGTATGGTGGGGGTGTGGTAGCAAAGTCAACATGCATGTGGCGTATTTCATTTATATACATACATACATATATATACATACTAATATGTATAGTATAATGTATAATATTCTTCCATGAATACTTACTTCCACATCACCTTCCTAAAGCATTTAAATGTTAGGAAAAAGGTAATTAGTTAAGACAAGTGTTACATTCTATCCTCCTTATAGAAGTTTCGTCCTCGAAACTTAACGTACCTTGGAACAAATGTGGATATTCCCTCTGTATCTCTTCTTCCAGTTTCCAGGTTGCTTCTTCTATATGTTGATTCCTCCATAAAATCTTGACCAGAGAAATATTTTTACTTCTTAACTGTTTCTTCTTGCGATCTAGGATTTGCACTGGCTCTTGACATATCTTCTTGTATTTGTAAAGGTCCATAGGAGATTACCTGATCAGGATCAGGTACATACTTTCTCAGCTGAGAGATATGAAATACATTGTGCATCCTCTCCAAAGTAAGAGGTAAGGCTAAACGATAAGCAAGCAGTCTAATTCTATCCAATATATCAAATGGTCTCACATATCTAGGAGCTAATTTGTTCTTACTGCCAGTGCGTCTTACTCCCTTCATTGGAGATTGTAACGCCCGATCCCAAGGATACGGAGACGTTATTGCGACGTACATACGCGAGGTGAAAACACACTCACGAGTACGTTAAGCCTCAGTACAGGACAGGGCCTCCATATACACAAGAGTTCCAGCAGAAAATAAGTATAAGAATACCTGCAGAAAGGGGTTAGTGATCATAACAGATATAAATACAGGAATAAAGGAGATAATAGGAACAAAGCACAAAGATACCTATGAAGGAATCTCGATGGTAAAGTCTACTATGTGCATCCAATGAACTAGCTGCCCGAACGATAACTCGGATCTCTAACCTGGGCACGCAAACCTAGGGTCGTCAGAAAGCAACCTAGTGAGTGGTAAAATGAAGGAGGAGGTCGTAATATATACAATAGTAATACAAGCACGATACATATATATAATACATGATGTTGTACTAGTGATACCATATAATAAGTATATACTATGCAGTGGAAAACATATAATCATGTCATCTTTTAATACCATCACTACCTAACCGGTTATCATCAGGTCATGTCTCTACTCGTATCCAGGTTATATCATAAATAATGTTGTTTAGTGGTGACGTAATAGAAAGAACATGCTAGTGGTGACGTGATAGAAGTGAACATGCAAATGACATATGTAATCTAATCACAATACGATGTTGTGCATATACAGGAATGATCTCTGCTATACAGAAAATAGAATATAGGCAATGCAGGACATGTGTAGTATGCCACCACAGAAAGTGTAACATGTACCAGGTAAAGTAACAAACAATACATGTAACATGATATCGGGTAAAGTAACAAGTATACAGGTAACATGATATCGGATAAAGTATCATGAACAGTAACAAGATAGCATACATGTAGCAGTCAAGTCATGTCATTTATACAATAGTAGCAATCAGTACCACCTGGTATTTTAATCAATCTCTTCCAGTGTCCCATACCACTGGCAGTTCATACTGGAGCCCGCACTCCAGTCGAACCCATCTGGACATGGCCTATGGGTACCATTATCCAAACGAGAGAGTGACCAAATAACAAGTGTTCCCGACGTCACTATCGGGTATATGTAGGGTGCCGAAAATCCTGGTGGTCGGAGAAAGTGGTTTTAGCTGTAAAAGATTTCCTTGATTCAAGCGAAATGATTACAACCAAAAGAACTACTCTTCCCTCTTTTCCAGTTACAAGGGAGGGAGGATGTCTGAATCTTCCTTTGTTTAAAGCTGGGTTCTTCGTGTGGCGATGGAGAGTGAATCTTGTTCTCCGTTGACCAGATGACCGTCCTAGACCGTCGGGGGTCTTCTCTTCGGTCGGTAGAAAGAGTAACTCAGCTCCGTCTACCAAAACTCTCAAAGAGGAGGTAGGCGAAGAGCGGCTAGTACTCAGTAAGCTCGCTGAAGAGTCGTGCTTCTCTCTTGATGATCCTCCTGCCTGGATTCGATCTTCTCAAAGTTCTCTCCCTTCTCCAAAAACTCCGATCTCTCAAAAGCCTCTGTCTGTGTGTGTGTCCCCTTCATAGCAAACAAGGCTATTTATAGGGATCTCAGGGGGTGAAGGTGCCTCCTGAAAACGCTCCCGAATGAGGGGCCACTACCCGCTACATGCGCGGTGACTGGCCCCGCATTCAGGGCAGTTGCAACTGAGACGCGGGCGTTGGGCCAAACGCGCCTTGAGACGCGGGCTTCGGGCCTTCACGTCTGGATGCTGAGGCGCGGGCGTCGGGCCGATGCGCCTTGATGCTGAGACGCGGGCTTCGGGCCGACGCGTCTTGATGCTGAGACGCGGGCTTCGGGCCGACGCGTCTGAACGTTGAGACGCGGGTGTAGAGCCAACGCGTCTTAATGCTGAGACGCGAGCATCGATTTCTCGCGTCTAGAGCTTGAGACTCTGCTTCCTTAATGGCTGGTCTGTTAGTCATTTTTAGACAGCTTACAGAACCCCCTCCAAAGTTTCTGATATTCCGCAGTTGAATGGGACGGATTTCGGAATACTTTGGATCTTAGCCGTGTTCGCGTTTATGACTGGACTGTTGATGCTTCGGGTTTGATCTTATCTGGAATTGGTCTTCGTGAGTGTACTGTTGAACTCTTTGAAGCCGTCAGAGTTGATCGTGTTGAGTGTCTAGATACACAGTCTAGACCTCCCCGATTGCTTTTAGTCTGTCACGGGTGCGCTTTTGGCCGGGAGTGGTTGGTTGTCTGTTTGCGTCAGTGTACTGTTGAACCGACTTTGCAGAAGCAGGAGACTGGACGCAGGTTCCTTTTTGAAAAAGCAGACTGCTTTAAAGACGCGACTTCTTAGCGAGACGCGATGTTTGGCCTGTTTGAGGGGACGCGGACTTTGGAGAGACGCATCTCTTGAAATGCAGACGCGATTTTCTGGGTGCATTTATGATGATGCCGACGGGGCATGTCCACCGAAGAGCCGCGTACTTTGGGACGCGCACCTGTGCCATGTCATGATTACGCCGCCAGCTGGCCTGGGGAAACGGCGAGATTTCGCCTTTTGGCGCGCGGATCACCCGGTTCATTAAATGAACTGCTCCACGTGTCAACTTCTGACTTGTGGCGGGGTCGCGACGCATGATCTTCCCTGTTCAAACAATGATTTGGCTCCACGCGTCAGGCAGCGATTCGCTGCAGCGTTTATTGGGCCAAACGCTGCGTATCTTCGCGAATCTCTGTGCCTATAAAAGGCAACAGTTAGAGAGATGTATCTTCTTCTCCGAACGAACGCATTCTCTGAGAAAAAGAACTTCCTTCTCTCTCCAACTATTCATCTCCTCGCTCGGATTTCTTGATCTTCAATGGCTCCCAAGACAAAACCAACTGCATCGACCTCAAGGGCGACCGTCTCCGAAGCTGAGAGGGATGCTTCCTCTGCGCAGGAGGGTGTTTTCCGAGGTAAAAATGCACCTTCGGTGTGAGTTCCGCCATTAAAACATGTTCATAGAACCCTAAGGACCTTTAACACAAGATCGTGTTTGATTCTCGGACGCTGTCCTTGAGATGATAACCGGGGCGCGGGCCTGATGATCCGACGCTGGTGAACTCTGCACTCTGGGTCCTTCACTTAGAATATTTCTAATTGTGAAGGTCTCTGGACGCGATTTGTAGAACGCGGATTTGATCCATGCGTTCTGTGCCGCGTTTTGTGCCATCAGGCGCTGGCGTCCGAGTCCAAGCACTTTGAAATTTCACAAGTCTTGGTTTGCAGAACGCCGATTTGATCCTTGCGTTCTGTGTCTTCAGCCGCCGATTTTGTAGAATCTGGCGTTTGAGTCCAAGTACTTCGAATTTTCATAAGTCTTGGTTTGTAGAACGCAGCTTTGCAGGTCTGGACGCGGATTCGAAAAATTCCTGCGTCCAGTATCTCTTCTGCGTTTTGGTGCAAGTTCGCAGGTCTGGACGCGGATGATAACTCCTGCGTCCAATGTCTCGGCTGCGTTTTAAATTATGAACACTTAGCGTCTTCCCTTATTTTTGGCAAAGTATCTGACCAAGTGTCTTTTTCTTTTTGCAGTGCCGCATGTTTCAGGTTCACTCGCCAAGATGCACCATTTTGGCCGCGTGGGTGGTGCCGACCGGGGCTTGACCTTTGTGCAAAGAATGAGTGTCCCCGTGACTGCTGACCAGTTGCTGGATCGCAGGCTCTCTAATGTTAACAGGAGAACCTTCCGGGCACTTATGACCGATGCCGCGCTCAAAACGGATGACGGTGTCAGGTTGGAGAAGCCTGCCTTCTTCTTTGGGGATCATATCTATGATGATGGCCGTCGTGTATCTGAGGGGACCTATAAATGGCTCCGTGAGATAAAGGGCGGAAGATTCTTTCTTCCAGACATGGAGAGGATGTTCCCGATGTCCTACTTTCAACACATGTCTGTTCCCCGAAAGATGGAATGGGACATTTCCCAGTATATCCCTGAGATCGCCCTTGGTGACTTTGGCCTCCAAAAGGTAGACCGCCATGATAGTCATGACGGGTCAGTTGTCGGACTGTTCCCTGCGTCGTCCAAGCCTGAAATCCCAATTGGAGAGATCCCGGAGCTTGCTACCACCTTCCTCAATTCCTTCATAGAAGCAGGGGGTGACTATCCTGTCGACTTCCGTGCGTATGGATGGGTCCATTCTCCAGAGAATTACTGGTGGGGTAGGATGGTGGGTTTTGTCCTTACCAATCTTGAGGGGCCGCTGAAGCGTGTGGGGCTGTACCCAGCAGTCAGGGCCGTGCAGTGGGGCGTCCCGATGAGTTCCCATAACTTCTTTGGGATTCTGGAGCGCTACAATCCTCGGACGGGGACATTCTTTACTCCGGTTGGAGAGATGGGCCTTGCCCTACACGAATTGTATGAGGTCTCCGGGTTGTCGTCAGGGGATATTCCTTACGAGGAATTTGTCCCAACCACCAGGGAGCTGCGCCTTTTGGAAAAAGAATCTCCTCAAGTGTATGAGACTTACTGGGAGGTAATGTGCCATTTCTACATCTGCGGTCAGACAACTGCCTGGAGGTCAGGAAGCGTCAAGCAACTATCCTGGGCTGATTATCTGTTTAATAATGCCAGCAATAAAGATCTCCCAGTAATCCGACTAGCTCCTAGTTCTGGTGGGGAAGTTGAAGACAGGATCGACGCAGCTTCTGACAAGTTCTACACCACGGAGTCGAACGAGGACGGCTTCGACCCTGACTTGGTCTTTGAGAGCTTTCACCATCAAGCGCGGACCCCTATTTCTGATCAGGCGCTGTTGGCGGGCTTCCTGATGTTGTGGCTGAAGAGGTGTGTGGTGCCCACGCTACCACATGAAGTTATTGTGGCAGATGTGGTGTACCCGGCGGTACTCTTGGCTCATGGCCACCCCATAGCCCTTCTTCCCGCCGTGGTGGCTGGTATTCAAAGCGGGCTGCGGGTGTTGACCAAGAGCTTCTGCGGACCCCCAAAGACTGCTAATTCTCGTGGGGAGCCGTATACCGACTCAGAGGGGAACCCGACGGTGAGGCACCCCAACCCGCGAATTGAGCTGCCTTACACGTACCTCATGGCTTGGTACGTGATGCATTGCCCATCTCTAATGACGGCAGCGCGTGGGAGCGCGGATCATATCCCATTTGTGCAGCGGCTGGAACGTTCAGAGTGGCATGACACCTACCTGTATTACATTAGGAAGCGTCTTTCCTGTGCCGCCAATTACCAGCTCAACCGCTGCTTTCCAGAGGTTCAAGGTGCAGCCCCCGGGGAGCTGTTCACGGATGTCGCTGGGCGGGATGACTTCTCGCAATTGCCTGCTGGAGCCTTCTGGTGGTTGATCAATATACGACCAGGATATGTGCTGTTTCGCCAAGGAACTTCCTGCACTATCGAGCCGTATATGCCAAGTCGTTTTGCCCGGCAATTTGGCTATGATCAGCTTTACGTCGGGAATCCCAATGCTCAACTTGCCTTTGACGGGAATCTGTTCGAAGGCGCTCGGGCTTGGTATTACAGTGTGGCTGGAGGGACGGGAGCAACGTTCCATCTACCCGACGAGGCGCCTAAGTGCGTATGAGCTTCAGCTTCTGTATTTGGTACTCCCAAGCCGGCCAGACGCCAGATCTTATTCCGGAGTCTTCATGTCTTGAGAGTATCAATGCCAGTCTTGAGGAGAGGTCTGAATCCAGTAAACGTACTAAACTCCTCGACCAGTACCTGAAAGCTCAGAGGGAGGTCGAGAAACGATCGAGGAGGGAGCCCCCAGTAGTGAGGGCGGCACCGCGACCGGCAAGGGCAAAGCCGCAAGCGACGAGGGCGGAGCCATCAGCAATGAGAGTGGAGCCGCGACCGGCAAGGAGGTCGAAGCAATTGGCGAGGAAGCGTCGTCGACGCTCTGCTTCTGTAGTTGAGCCTGCCCCAAAGAAGGCTCGGAGGGACTTAACGGCTGAAGTCTCTCAATCCAGAGCTATCTCTGCTGGAGTTGAGGTTCCTCCTGAAGGTGTCCCTGTTAGAGTTGAGGAACCGCTGGAAGATGAAGATTTTCCAAGCTTGGTCCGTGCTCCTAGGTCACGCAGCGAGACCGTGGAGGAAGGGGAGCTTGTTGAGCGCCCCCTTATTGCTGGTGATGCTGAGTCACCGGAGATTGACATAATGGGCGAAGAGGATGTCGAGATTCCAGGAATCTCAACTCAGCCCGAATTTCCTCCTGCTCATGAAGGGAGAGACGAGGTACAGCAGCCGGGGTCTCCTAGCGTCTTTATTTCCAATCCTCGGGCAGTTGACCCTAGTCCTACCACTGGGGTGATTGGGGGTAAGGCTCCTGTTGCGGAGCTTCCTCGTGTGGCGCTATCGTCTTCTTCGTCATCAGGAGAAAGTGACTTTGAAGATAAAGTCGACTATGGCGATGAACCCGCTTTTCCTGATCAGGGCGGATTCTTTGACGTCTCGGAGGAGGAACAACATGAGGGTGAGCCCTCGATGGCGCCATCGTCACTGGCGACAATTGCTCCCACTGACGGTATTCTTTTCTCCTTCTGTTTAATTCTCTTTTTCATGTTGAAGAGGACGTTCTAACATTCTTCTTTTGTACTGCAGGGTCAGCTGGAGGTACCGGGGCTCAGCCCGAGGGAGTTGAGGCTTCGGTTGCCGAGACAACCTCAGTGGGGGCAGCTGTTGAAGTTGGGGAGCCTTCCCCTTTGCCAGGAGGGGAAACAACCATTGAGGCTGAGGAGGCTCTCACTCCGCCGGTGGAGAAGGCTACTGCTGAAGCTGGGGAGACTCCCATTCTACAGGACTCGACGCCTCTGGACCTCGAACCTAGTAAGGCAGTTCTGACTGAGGGGGCTCAGGTGGGGAGTTTGACGATCGGCACCCTTCCAGAAGGCCACACAGCTCAATCCTCGGTGGAAGTTTCTGAAGAGGTTGTGCTTACTGCTCCTTCCTTGGTCGTGGAAGCTCCTGCAGAGGCGGCGCTCCAGGAAGCGCCAGTGGGTAGTCTTGCTCTTGCCACATCGACGGCCGGCACGGCTCTCGTGCGAGAAGACCCGCCCTATATCCCTTATCCCGTGACAGAAAAAGGGTCGGGAAGCTTCTTAGGTGGTGAAGACATGGGGGAGCTGGCACGTCAGATGGTGCAACAATTCTTCACCTCGATGGGATCATGTATTGATCTCATCTTCCGTGGACACAGCACCTTCCAGTTCGCCCAGAGGCTTCTTGAAAATATGGCCGTGAGCGTCGAATTGGCGGGAGGCCCTTCACTTGCCAGGGCATGCCTGCAGGTGGTAGAGCAACTTGGAGATAACCTGCGGGAGCTGGAATCTTTGAAAGATGCTGGTTCTTCCGGTGAGGCCCAGGCCATCCTGACTAGGCTTCTAGCTGCTCAGGAACGGGAGCGACAGGAGGCGGAGGCGCAGATCACTGCCGAGGTCCGTGACCTTGAATATTCCAAGGCTGAATTTCAAAAATTAGCCGGAGATTCGAGGGAATCTGAGCTCAGTGTGCAGAGCACGGAGCAGGTCATCCTCAGAACTCGGGACATTATCGCCAAGGCGGAAGCTGTTCTTGCGCTAAATGAGGAGAAACTTGTTTCCCTCAAAAAGGAGCTTGAGGAGCAACGGGCTGCTACGGCGCGTGCTGAAGAGAGTCTATCCCTGCAATCTTCCAGGGTGGAATCTCTGCGGATGCAGCTGGCTGCCAGAAGTTT
Organism: Agave tequilana; assembly: GCA_038442645.1. Taxonomy (NCBI): domain Eukaryota; kingdom Viridiplantae; phylum Streptophyta; class Magnoliopsida; order Asparagales; family Asparagaceae; genus Agave; species Agave tequilana. Next base: position 26,135 of record JAVJIF010026358.1, read on the forward strand.
CTTATCTGAGACGGAGCTGCGGGACCGGGCTATCATGGAGGCTGAGAGGACGCGCCAGCATGAGATTCACCGCCTTAGGGAACAAATCCGTTCCTTGGCGAGCCAGGACATTTAGCCTTCTTTTCTTCTTTTTTTTTTTGTAAAGAAAAGGGACACTCTATTTATTAAGAGTGTTTGTATCCACTTCTATCATTTTTTGATATAATAGAAGTTTTCTTTAAAGCTTTTGTCCCAATTTCTTTGTCCTGTTGTGGATGAGTCCACAACTCTTGATCACTAGTGTGATTACTGAACTTAGGTAGGACTAAGTTCTTTTAATGAGACGCGGTCTTGGCGAGACGCGGCATTAATCCCACAGGGTGAGACGCGGTCATCAGTCTACCGGAACTTAGATTTCACTAAGTCCTTTTACTGAGACGCGGCGGCGATCACAGAGTGAGACGCGGTCATCATTTCATAAGAACTTAGATTCTACTAAGTCCTTTTGATGAGACGCGGCGTCAATCACAAATCGGAACGCGGTCTTCTTGATAAGATGCGGCGTCGATCAAAAGATGAGACGCGGCATTGATCCGTAAAGTAAGACGCGGCTGTCAGTCCCTGAGACACGGCGTCAATCGTAAGGTGAGACGCAGCTCTGAATAACGCAAAATCTGTCTTGCGCGGATCGGGCAGACGCAAGAGATGCAGCCTTGTCTGCTGAAGGACGCGGCTTTCCCACCTGCGTCTAATGTGATCTGACTCAAGATTTTAGGAGATCTTTGCTCGTCAGGTCTCCTCTGTCGATTGGGATTCCGAGTCATCCGTTGATTCCCGAAGCAGGTATCCACGCGTCAACTCCTCATTGGACTCAGGAGTTACTGCCCTTAAAGGCAAAACCGACGCGGGCGGTTGAAAATCGGTGCTTGCGACGGTTTCCAAAGCGGCGTTCCACGCGTCAATCCTCCACTGGGCTTTGACAATCGTGCGTGATGATTCCCAAAGCGTCGTTCCACGCGTCAATCCTCCACTGGGCTTTGACAATCGTGCGTGACGGTTCCAATTAACGCCCCATTAATGGCAGTTATTAGGGCCTGCCTATAAATAGGGTGCGCTCCCCTGCTATAATCCAAGCTTGGATTATTTCTCTTTGGTGGATTGCTCTGAGAAGTCCCACCTTTTTCAGAAAAGAGTTTCTTGATAGGGACTCCGTCTGCATGGACGAAGGTAATTCCGAGGATGAAGATGACCCAGAGCTCTCACGCTTCGGTTTGGTCTCTTCAAGAAGAACCCCCTCTCAGATCATCTTGGACGCCTGCGTTTGGGTGCAGAGAGGCCAACTCTGGCCAGAGGTCTCTGCTGGTATGTCCCCCGATGATGTGTATAGCCTGAACTTCGGCATGATGATCTGAATGAAGTCCCGGTGCATTCCTCCTCTGGAATTTGTGCCAGTGACTTCTCTGAATGCAGGCGCTTGACGCTGGCTTTGCCCATTGCGTTTTACTGCCTTGGCGCGTTTCAGACCTGAATCTTGCAACTCCTGTTCACCCAACAGAGAGATGGCAATTTTTGGCGTTCTGAAATTCCTCGCGTCTGGTGCATTAGGCGCGGGTACAAACTGAGGCCGCGTTTGAATCCTATGCGTGGCGCAGTTTGGCTTGCGTCTGTTTGACTGTGCGGGTCATTCCCGCGTCTGAAGTCTTGAATGGCTGCCGCGTTCTGTTACTCAGTTTCCTTTATAGAAAATGTACTGAGTTCCAGATTTTCTGACTCTCTTGCTTATTCTTTGCAGGTAGGCTTGCTTGTCCTTTTTCAGGTTTGCTGGGCCCCAGAAAGAATATACCGGCTGGCGAACTTGCTCCACGTTCGTTTGTGAGAGATTAAATTATGGTCCTCGTCGTTTGTGAGAGATTAAATTATATCTCTGACGAGGACCCAACCCTCGCCAAGGTCTCTTCAGATCTGGTGCAAGAGATGGATAGGCCGAGTATCGGCGAGGGTGGTCCGGCGGTTACGGTGGCGGAGAAGATCCTCTTCTCTCCCAACTCCAGAAGTGACATCGAGGACATTCCGTTGGATGGCCTGCTGGGGAAAGGGATGGTGATGAATGCAGGACTCTCTGCTGCCGCTGGACCGAGTGGAGGGTGGCATCCTTTGTGATGACTCCTAAACTTCTGCTCTCACCCCAAGAGTGACTCCATGTTTGTTGGATGATCTGCTAGGGAAAGAGACGCGCCTGAACGAAGGGATGCAGGACCCTCTGTTGCCACCGGACCTCAAGAACACCATTGCTCTTGGCTTGGTCAGCTAGGGCGCTTTCGAAGTTGGCGTCATGCATCAAAGTGCAACCGGTTCCAATTGTGCACCTGGGATCAGATGCAGTTTCAAGGAGTGAGTACGGCCTCAGAGAGAGAGAGGGACTTCTTTGTACTCCTTAATTGTAACACTCAATCTTATTGTATAAGAGAGCGTTTTGTATCACTTTCATGTGTTTGGATATGAATAAAAGTGACACTTTTCTTTTTGCCTCTTTCTGTTGTCTTGAACGTTTTGTTTTAGAAGCAAAAGAATGATTTTGGTGGACCTGCCACTTTATAAAAGAAAGTGACAGGTGGAGTGCGTACCCCCAGAGAAAGTGAACTTTTATTAAGGATTTGGGATTAACTTGATTTAAGATCAGCTGGGGATTTTGATGGAAGCATTGTTTATTGGTGTAATGTTAACCAACACTGCCTCCAAAATGAATTTAATACTCGGTTGGGGAGAATATCAAATGAAACTAGACTCGTGGGGAATCTAGTAGGATTTTTACCGTTAGAGGTATGATATTAACTTAACGGTTTAGAAGTAGTCTTGTCAGAAGTGTAATATTAACTTGACAAGGACGTGAGTTAGAGGTGTGATATTAGCCTAACTCATCAGCATCTCAGTTTTATTTGGGAAAACTGAGGGTGTCACTGTCATAGGTGTGATGTTTAACTTAACAGTGATAGAAATGCTAGAGGTGTAATGTTGAACTTGGCATTAGTCGTCTCGGCTTAAAGAAGTCAAGGAAAGGTCATAGCCATAGGTGTATTGTTGAACTTAGCAATGACTCGGATGCTAGAAGTGTAGTGTTAACTTGGCATCGTTCATCTCGGCTTGGACAAGGAAGTCGAGGAAAGGTCATAGCCATAGGTGTATTGTTGAACTTAGCAATGACTCGGATGCTGGAAGTGTAGTGTTAACTTGGCATCGTTCATTTCAGCTTCGATATGGAAGTCTGAAGAAAGGTGACTGTCAGAGGTGTGATATTAACTTGACAGGCACTCGATGTACTGCTTAGAGGTGTAATGTTAACTTAAACAGTAGTTTTGTCAGAGGTGTGATATTAACTTGACAAGAATTTGCTTGCGATAGGAGCAATTTGAGGACCTGTCATTCTATTAATGAGAATTGACAAGTGGAATTTGAGGTGCCAGAGGTATAGTGTTAACTTGGCAAATTTGAGAGTTTGTTACTCTATGCAGAGTTAACAAGCCAGGTTTGTACTCGACAAAGAGTATTCATTACCAGAGGTATAGTGTTAACATGGTAATGATTGCATTTTGTGGTCTTACCATTCTATGGATGAGAATTGGTAAGGGATTTTTGGAGGGAAGAGTGGAATCAAATCCACTTAGGATTTTTAGCAAACCCTCAGCTATCAACGGGTTTGTCATGCCTTTACCAACTACCGTTTGAGTTGGGCTAGCCATGCTATTCCCCTCAGCATGATGAGTTGTCGAAGACTTGTGTTGGACTTTAAAAGCCAACATTTTCTTCTATCCTTAGCCGTCGGAGGCGTCGGATCAAATGGGAACGTGTCTCTTAGGATTTTTAGCAAATCCTCAGCTGTCAACGGGTTTGTCATGCCTTTACCAACTACCGTTTGAGTTGGGCTAGCCATGCTATTCCCCTCAGCATGATGAGTTGTCGAAGACTTATGTTGGACTTAAAAGCCAACATTTTCCTCTATCCTTAGCCGTCAAGGGCGTCGGATGTTTGATCAGAGGTGTATTTTTAACTTGATCGGTGGAAGAATGCCATCTAGGGATAGTATTTCTTCAGGAATTTGCCATTGATTGGCATCATGAGTGTATCGCCATTTGAGGTTATGAGGCGATACGATCCATTTGAGTAGACTGACTCTACCACAAATGGTCCTTCCCATTTGGGTTGGAATTTTCCTTTCGTCTTGTGCGTCATGACCATGGGTCTTCGGACGGCTAAGACGAGGTCGCCTTTCTTGAAAGTTCGGGATTTGACTTTCTTGTTGAAGGCTCTGGTGATACGAGCTTGGTAAAGCTCGATTTGTTGTTGGGCCTGCAGACGCTTGTCGTCCAAGGCTTCCAATTCTTGGAGTCGCTGTCGATGCTTCTCCTCTGTTGTCATTTCCGCTGTCAAGGCGACGCGAAGAGATGGAATTTGGATTTCCAGTGGAAGGACGGCTTCGCATCCGTAAACCAAGGAAAATGGCGTGGCTTTAGTTGGGGTTCGCACAGTTGTGCGATAGGCCCATAAGCATTCGCCCAACTTATCGTCCCAGTCTCTTTGACTTTTCGAGACGAATTTCTTGAGAAGCTTGCCAATAGTCTTATTGAAAGCTTCTGCGAGGCCGTTAGCGGGCGGATAGTATGCCGTTGATGACACACTCTGGATTCTGAACTTGGCGCAGAATCTCTGAAAAGCCTGGCTGATGAACTGGGGTCCATTGTCATGGACAATCCGCCGAGGCACACCGAAGCGGTAAATAACGTGATGTTTCACGAACTTGATCACGTTAGAAGATTTCACCTCTTTCAAAGGGATAGCTTCGGCCCACTTTGAGAAGTAATCGGTTATCGCTAGGATGAACCGATGTCCCTTTGATGATGGTGGGCTGATAGGACCAACCACGTCCATCCCCCACATTTCGAACGGCCAGGTAGAGGTCGTAGAGTGGAGGTATCCTGGTGCTTGATGGATGAAATCGCCATGTATTTGACAGGCGTGACATCTTTTGGCATAGGCAACAGCATCGGCAACCATCTTGGGCCAGTAGTAACCTAATCTTTGGAGTCGGTTTGCCAGCTTCGGGCCAGGTTGATGAGCTCCACACGTACCATCGTGGGCTTCTTTCAACACTTCGTGGGCCTCTTTTGATGAGAGGCACCGGAGCAGGATCCCGTCATGCGATCTACGATACAATGTTCGCGAAATCGCATTGTAGTAGAATTTGGAGGCTTTCCTTCGGATGGCAGCCCGCCTCCCTGGTGTCTCCGGGCAAGATGCCGTATAAGACAAAATCAATGTAGGGGAATCGCCAGTCTTTAAGCTCTGGATCGGTCGACACTTCAAGTGTTTCCTTACCGCGACGATCTCCCGTTGACCTCTGGTAGTCTCCGAGGGGACTTTTTGGGCAGTATAGGTCATGGCTATAGACGAATACCTTCTCCATTGCTCCGGCTGGAAGAGCTAAGGAGGCAGCAAGGGATGCAAGTGCATCTGCATGCGCATTTTGCTTGCGCGGTACATGGTCGATGTAGAAGTTTGAAAACCTCTCGGCCATGTGGATTGTCGCGTTGTAGTAGGGTACTAGATCTTCATGCCTGACCTCATACTCTCCGCGAACTTGGCTGACGATGAGTTTAGAATCACCGTATGCCTCGAGATTTTTAACGCCAATCTCATCGGCGAATTGCATCCCAATCAAAAGAGTGTTGTATTCCGCCACATTGTTGGAACAGGGCTCGGTTAACGAGATAGCTCGGGGAATCACGTAATTTTGTGGGGAGACGAGTACCACTCCTACCCCCGCTACTGTGTGTCCCTTCGAGCTTGCCCTTGATGCACCGTCGAAGAAAAGTTGCCATACTTGACTTTCGAACGACGTCTGAGCTAGGCAGACTTCGGCGACCTCATCTGGGAGATCCTCGTAGAGTTTGGCTGCCCTGGGATCTGGGTGTTCAGCTAAGAAGTCCGCCACCGCTTGTCCCTTAATAGCCTTTTGTGGCAGAAAATGCATCTCATATTGAGATAGCAATATGGCCCATTTTGCCAGCCGGCCATTTAGTGAAGAAGGCTTTGTCATAAGTAACCTCAGGGGGTTGACTTTGGATATGACATTTATGGTTTGGCCCACCAGATAGTGTCGCATTTTCTGAATAGCGAACACCAGTGCCAAACATTCCTTCTCGATCGGGTTGTACCGATGTTCGGCTCCGATCATCGTTCTACTTAGGTAGTAGATTGCTTGTTCTCGCCCCTGGTCATCATTCTGAGCTAGTAGAGCTCCCAAAGAATGATCCATTGATCGGACATACACCAGGAAAGGCTTTCCGGATACCGGAGCTGCCAGGACTGGTGGTTGGGTGAGGTAGTGCTTGATCTCCTCAAATGCTTGCTGGCAAGCGTCGTCCCAAATGAACGAAACGCCCTTCTTCATCAGCTTAGCGAAGGGTTGGCATCTCCCGGAGAGATTTGAAATGAATCTGCGGATGTATGCCAATCGTCCTTGTAATCCTCTGAGCTCCTTGAGGCTTCTGGGGGGTTGCATCTCTTGGATAGCACGGACTTTCTCCGGATCCAAATGGATTCCTGTGGAAGTCACAACAAACCCTAGGAATTTGCCACTGGCTACCCCCAGGAAGGACTTGGTGGGGTTCATCTTCAATTGATGAGCCCGCATGATGTCGAAGACCACCCTCAGGTCTGCTATGTGATCACCTTTAGTGCGGCTTTTCACCGCAATGTCGTCGACATAACATTCCACCGTTTTGCGTATCTGCCGATGGAAAATGGCATTCATGGCCCTTTGGTAGGTTGCCCCCGCATTTTTCAGACCGAAGGGCATAACGGTGTAGCAATATACCCTAGAGGTGTCCTGAAGGAGGTGTGCTTTTCGTCATCGGGATACATCTTGATTTGATTATATCCTGAGAACCCGTCCATAAAGGACATTCGCTCGAATCCACAAGTATTGTCAATCATGACATCTGTGATTGGCAATGGGAATTCGTCTTTGGGGCAGGCCTCGTTTAGATCACGGAAGTCGATGCAGATCCGGATCTTCCGTTCTTCTTGGCGACGGGGACGATGTTGGCTACCCAGTCGGGATGCTATTCCTCCCTGATAAAGCCGGAGTCAATAAGCTTCCTGACTTCTGATTGGATTGCCTCCATTATCTCTGGACGGAACCGTCGCTGCTGTTGTTTAACAGGCTTCATGTCCGGATTGATGTTGAGGCGATGCATAGCCACTTGAGGATCAAGTCCAGGCATGTCCTCATAATTCCAGGCGAAGACATCTATATACTCTTGTACAAGAGATATTAAATCCTTCTTCTCTGGAGGCGACAGGCCGTCACTTATGAAGATGGGTTTAGGATTGTCTTCATCTCCTAGGTTGACTTGAACAACCTTGTCTTCTGTGGGTGGCTCACGCTGTTCAAAGCGGATGTCCCAAAGAGCATTCAAATGTTTGATCCAAGGATCTGTATCGGATTGGATCATTTCTTCATCTTCATCCTCCAGATGGCTCGTCGAAACCATGTTTACTGAAAGCCCTTTGAAGATGTTGCCGACACTGACATCTGATTCCCATGACGACGTGTCTGATGAGCAGTCATGACTTGACAGTCTCTCCGAATCAGAGGCTGATGGCACTGGAGTTGATATATAGCCCAACCCCCGGCGCGTCCGATGATAGTAATCAGGGGTTTTCCCTTTCGGTACAAAGGATCGAAGCAGTGTTCTTCTTCCTTTTCCGAAGTTCAACCCAGGCCTGTTGGTTAGATCATACCCCATGCGCTTCATCATCTTGAGCGTTCTCGGTCATAATGATCGAACTGAGGGGATTCATCCTCACCTTCCGATTCTTCGTGGGGCATTGGTTCAGATGCGATTCGCCCAAAAAGTATTGGTCTTTGGCCTTTTTGTCTGGCTGGAACCATGAATACAGACTCTTGCGCGTCACCATTATCTTGGTATGTCCCGAAGGATGATTTCACCGGTACATGCAAAGATGTCAAAGCATCTATTGCCGACCAGAGGTCATCGTCCACGTCGGTAGTGGTATCCGACGGTATTGAATCGGAAACATACACAGGAAAATACGCAAAGTCTAAATCTTCATTAATGTACCAACCACCCGCATCGTCGGTGGTATCAACATCGAGCTTATTAGTGCTCTTTACAATGGGCTCCAACTCCCACAGGCACTCTTCTTTCTCAGGCTCAATGTCAGCTTCATTACCAGAGTCTGGCTCCTCTGGTTGTGGGGTTTCATTAGTCTCCTCCGGATCCTGATATAAGAGGGAGTCCGTGAAATAATTTTCAACCCCTTTAAACGGATGCCTTTCGGCAATCAACGTTCGGACCTGTCCACTCTCATCAATGTATTTCATGACTTGGTGGAGAGTAGAGGGAACGATGGAATTGCGGTGAATCCATGGTCGTCCCAGCAACAGGTTGTAGGAAGTGTCCGCGTCAATGACGTAACACGTCACTTCTGACTTGAGGCTCCCGATCTGGCATTTGAGCTTGATCTTCCCCATTGGGCGGGAGCTGTTGGCATTGAACCCGTAAATAGTCGTCTGGGTAGGGCTCAGACGATGGGTAGGAATGCCTAGAAACTGCATAACTCGGCGAGGTATGATGCTCAGCGCGGACCCTGGGTCTACCTGGATGCGGTTCACCTCGGATGACCCAATATACCCTGTGAAGTATAGGGGTCGGTCATGCTTCCCTTTAACCTGCATGTCATCTGTTGTGAAGGTGATGCAGGGAGCATTTGGGGAGGCGTGGAGGCAATCCTCTACATCTTCCTCCCTTGGCACACGGGTCATGAAGACCTCAGCATTGGCCAAAGCTTCTTGTAGAGCCTCTCTGGTTGACTTTGATAGCCTCAGGAGCTCATACAAGGTAATGCGTGCCGGGATGTTGGTAGTTGAGCCAAGACGTCGAAGCGGTAAGGTGTCGAGGATCCTTCCGTTACACCTTTCGCAAGAACTCGAGAAAACTGAGTTTCTTTCTGCTTCTCCCCAGGCTGTTTAGAGGAGGGCTTGGCTGGTTCCACGGCTGGTTGCGGAGAGAAGCCGCTGCTGTCTCGCCGTACTGCTTCAAATATGCCTGTCCTGAACGGGTCCCCGCCGTAGGTTGGCTGGGCTCTGCGGCCAGGACTATTGTTTCCTCTTCTGAGTCAGTCAGCGAGGGAACATCAGTGTCCGCTTCTCGAGAGGAGGCGCATATCACATGGCAGGATGAAGCTTTCCCTTTGCCTTTGGACTTCCTGTTGGTCACAGTCGTCCATTGTTGCTCGTCGACGAGGTCAGGGTGGACCCACATGATTTCCCCTCGAGGTGTAGGGACGGGTACCAAGCCTTTCTCCTGCTGCTGATGAGGGTCTGTGTTGACCACCCTCAGTTCACCTTTCGGGACAGAGATCACCCCCACGGGTGTCGAGGGTCGTGTCCCAAACTGGAGAATCGACGTCATGTTGGCCGTCATCTTCTTCTGCTCTGGTCGGAGTTTTAATACCTCCGCGTCAATCAGAGCTTGAAGGATGTCCTTAAAGACGTAGCAGCTTTTGGTAGGATGACCGAGCATCCTGTGGTATAAGCAGTAGGTGGGATTGTCGGTCTTGCCGACTTCCTCCGGGCGTCTAATTTCAGGGAGCTTCAGTCGATTGCTCTTGTTGAGTAGCTTGAAGAGCGAATCGACGTGTTCCTCCTTGAAGGAATACTGCTTGTTGGGGCGGGGCTGGCTTGAAGAGCCACTCGCCCTGCCTGTTTGAGGCTTGGTGGGAGATTTGGTCTCCGTCGCCAAATTATCCTTCCGCTTCGTCTGGAGAGAGGTGTCTGGTGCACGCCTTGTCGACCTCTCTGGCCTGGGCTTGCCTTCTTCCGCTCTGACGCGGGCGACAATCTCCTCAGCCTGTTCACCTTGCTGGACTAATTGTTTCCAGGTGCGGCTTTCAGCAACTCCTATTTGAGCAAGGAGTGAGGTTTGGAGATTATGGCGACATGTTTCCACCAGGGTGGCCTGGGTCATGCCGCTTGGACATCGGAGTGCCATGTTCCGAAATCTTTCTACGAAAGACTTGACGGACTCTCCCTTTCGCTGTTTTGTAGCTAAAAGGGTAGGCATTGTGACTTCGGAGTCGTCTTCGAAGAAGCGTGTCAAGAACAGCTTCTCTAGATCCCCCCAGTTCTTGATAGAACCCTCCGGGAGCTTCATAAACCACTCAAAAGCCAACCCTTTCAGGTGCCGATGAACAGTCGCGCCAGGATGGCATCGTTATCTACCACATTCCCGGTCTGGGATTTGAAGTAGTAGATGTGCTGGTTGGGTGACCCCTTCCCGTCGAATGCTTGGAGAGTTGGAGCCTTGAACTTAGGAGGGTACGGGACTAAGTCCCACTCGGCCGGATAGGGCCGGACTACTCCAGCTTCTTGGAGGCCTTTACGGTTGGTAAGGGCCTCGAGGCGCTGCTCCAGTTGACTCATTCTTTTAGCATGAGCCTTTCCCGGGGTCTGGTCGCTTCTTGCCTGCGACGAGGGCTTGGACACATCCGAGGTAGATCGTCGTGTCTCGTCAGAAGATTCGGAGGGTGGGCTTCCTCCCTTTCTCCCTTTCCCCTTCGGTCGTCTAGGAGGAGATCTCGCTCTTTCTTCAAGCAATTTCTCAAGCATATGCTTGAGGGAGTCAATGGATCTCTGTTGAGAGGCGATTATATCCATCTGGTGCTTCTGCGTCTGCTCTAAACGCCTGGTCGTCTCCTCAGGAGTGTCGGCCATGTAGGCGGAAGCCTCCTTCTCGACGGAAGAGTTTGAAGCTTGCGACCCCACTACGGCAGAGTGAGAATCACCCGTTCTAATGCCGCGGGCTAAGGCATTATAGTCAATTGGGGGAATGGCCCCCGTCTGGGTGCGAGTGTGTTGATACACTCCTTCCGGTACAGAGTCAGACTCGGAGTCATCTGGGCTGACTGCAATTTGTTTTCCCTTACTCCTGCTTGTCATATTTGCAGTGAGCTCCGGGTACTCGATGTCAGAGAAGGTTCTCCTCCTGTGGGAGCATCTTCTCTTGGCTGACGGGGGAATCAGGGTCAGCTTCTAATTAAAGACGACTGGTGCACGCCTGACTCGCAATGGCATCCAGTAAGCATCTGGATGAGCTGTTGACAGCAGCATGGAGAAGTGGCCTGATTGGCACTCCTTTTCCTTGTCAAATAATCCTCAAATCCGTGGGAGAGGGATTAAATAGACTAGCCTCGCGACGTGGAAGACGGGAGAAGTCATGCGCTGTGCTGTCTGGACACAGGTTTCAGAAACGCGGCTGTCGCGTCGCGGCTGCGTCACGCGCGTCTGGCGTCTCTGTTGATATGAGACGCGACTTTCGCGTTGCTGTCTGCTGCGTTGGAGCAGAGAGACTTGGGAGAGAGTGGGCTGCTGGGCCCCACGCCTATGGGCGCGTGCTTCCTGCGTTTGACGAGATGCAGAAGCTTCGCTTTGGCGTTTGGCAAGTTGGTCTCCAGAAGGCTCAACTTGGGGAGTCTCGCGTTTGGGTCGCCAAACGCGGATCTCTCGCACTGGACGAGGTGCGGGCAAGGCATCGGATTGTACGCCGCGTTCAACCCCAGTCAGAAAACCAACGGTTCCGACCGAGTGTTGACGCGCGCGTCTTCTCTGTCGACGCTCGGCATTCGATTGCGCCGTGGAGGAAGAGAGAAGCCAACAACTTCCTGGTTTGTAGAACCAGGGGTGTTTGCCACGCGGGTCTCCTGAGAGACGCTGACGCGGGCGTTCTGTGCGACACGGTCGATCGCACCAGTAGATGTGCCGGGGACCACGCGGGCCTTCAGAGAGGCGTTGGCGCGTGTGTTCTGCGCGACGCGGTTGATCGCAGCAGAGGAGTCTGAGGTTACGCGGGCCTTCTGGGAGGCGTCGGCGCGTGAACCAAACTTGGCACAGTGGGCAGCAGGAGCACCCGACAGAGCCTCAGATTGGGCTTCAGGGGGCTGTCCACTTGAGACCCTGCGGCAGACGCGGGTCTTTGGGCTCTTGGAGCCAGAAGAGAGGAACTCTTCATACTTCGCCTGGTCGAACTCGACGACGAGGGATTCGACCATTTTCCCCTTACGGAGAACGTCATCTTGCACCACGGTGCGCTCGTCAGTAACGAAGAGAGTCCCCAGCGGAGTCGCCATCTCTTGTAGGTGCCGGAAAATCCTGGTGGTCGGAGAAAGTGGTTTTAGCTGTAAAAGATTTCCTTGATTCAAGCGAAACGATTACAACCAAAAGAACTACTCTTCCCTCTTTTCCAGTTACAAGGGAGGGAGGATGTCTGAATCTTCCCTTTGTTTAAAGCTGGTTCTTCGTGTGTGGCGATGGAGAGTGAATCTTGTTCTCCGTTGACCAGATGACCGTCCTAGACCGTCGGGGGTCTTCTCTTCGGTCGGTAGAAAGAGTAACTCAGCTCCGTCTACCAAAACTCTCAAAGAGGAGGTAGGCGAAGAGCGGCTAGTACTCAGTAAGCTCGCTGAAGAGTCGTGCTTCTCTCTTGATGATCCTCCTGCCTGGATTCGATCTTCTCAAAGTTCTCTCCCTTCTCCAAAAACTTCGATCTCTCAAAAAGCCTCTGTCTGTGTGTGTGTCCCCTTCATAGCAAACAAGGCTATTTATAGGGATCTCAGGGGGTGAAGGTGCCTCCTGAAAATGCTCCCGAATGAGGGGCCACTACCCGCTACATGCGCGGTGACTGGCCCCGCATTCAGGGCAGTTGCAACTGAGACGCGGGCGTTGGGCCAAACGCGCCTTGAGACGCGGGCTTCGGGCCTTCACGTCTGGATGCTGAGGCGCGGGCGTCGGGCCGATGCGCCTTGATGCTGAGACGCGGGCTTCGGGCCGACGCGTCTTGATGCTGAGACGCGGGCTTCGGGCCGACGCGTCTGAACGTTGAGACGCGGGTGTAGAGCCAACGCGTCTTAATGCTGAGACGCGAGCATCGATTTCTCGCGTCTAGAGCTTGAGACTCTGCTTCCTTAATGGCTGGTCTGTTAGTCATTTTTAGACAGCCTACAGTATACTGTTTTATTATGTTAATTGGAAACCCATGGTCGAGGAGTTCTTATCGGGTGGGTGTATCCCGTGCATACCCGGGACAACGGCCTTAAACAGACCCCTGGCTGCTGAGACCAGGCCAGCCCGCTAGAGCTGTAACATGTAACGGGAATCTCAATGAGCTAAAACAATAACGGGATGCTCATGAGTAACAGACGGTAGCCAGCACTACCCCGTCCCCTGCAGTGGGACAAACAATGGATCCAGACATCCACCCGATATGATCTAATCAACCGTCAAGTCTCCCCCATACCCAAGTTAGCTTTATGATCTAATATGTCAAGTATACAATGTCACAAGAACAAATACATGATACGAGTAACATGATAACTGGACCTGAGCTATGTTGATAGCATAGAACAATATAACGGGAAACGGGAACAATATAACGGGAATAATATAACATGAAACGGGAACAATAGATGTGGGATTCCACATATCGCGTATCAACAGCTCTCATGTCCAGTAACGGGAATATCCATATCAGTGACAGGAAACAATCATATAACATGAATACGGTAACATGGAACAAGAATACATGTAATCTGAGCGGGAATATATAACAAGAATAAAGAAACCATACATGCATGTGTAACAGTGCTATGCCGAGAATCCATGTGACGATGATAATAATATGACATGCGGTAGTCCGTGCATTGGTATATCCGTGTACCCATGAAACATAAATGTGTAGCAATAATCCGTATAAACATCGGTATCTTGATAATAACAACAATATGGAATGTTATCCGTACTCGTGGAACATAGATGTGTAGCCATAAGTCTGCAGAGCACTAATCCATGTAATACCAGTGGTCCGTATATCGTGTAATACCATGTCCTGTGACTTACCGTAACGGTGTCTAGCATGATTGTCTAGTAACAGTGTAGTGTCATCGTATATCTATGGCTCAGTATGCATGTCACGTGGCTGTGATACATTACATGTCATAAGAGTGTACAAGCATATGACGACCTAGTGGCCCGAGTGGCAGCTGCTGTGCAAGTAGAATGACTGTGTCCGAGTGTCTATGTCAGTATTTATTATTATTATTATTATTACCTCCTTATCTTTATTCTAAATCAGGAAATACCTAAAAATATTCTAGGTTATTCTTATTACAATGCATGTCTAATCATTACCAGTTAATAATTAATAGTTACCGTATTTTATCCATAATCATGATTTGTCACAGAAAGCAATCAATTCCTATCCCTAAACATGATAAAAGATAATTTTATAAAATAAAAACACTCACAAACTAGCCATAAGCAAGTAGCTCTCTTTCCCACGATCGCAACGGATCCAGAATCATCCAGATCGGAGTCCGAATGCTCCCGATATCGCCCGAACACTAAAAGTAACGGAAATGGGTTAAATATGTAAATAACACTATTAAATGCAAATACTGAAATGTATAGGGGGTTTTCTGCAAATTTACCTTATTGGGTTGGATGCGGGTTTGGGCTCATAACGGGTCGGGTCTGGATCCAATACCCAAACCCGTAACTTAAGTGAAATGGGTACAGGTTATTGCGTCGGGTTTGCTTCCAAACCCACCCCTAATCAGTTATTGGGTTCGGGTGTACTAATCAGTTATTGGTTTCGGGTTACACCCGAACCCAATAAGCTACCAGCAGCAGCACCTGCTGCTGCCGCGCCTGTAACGCCCGATCCCGGCGGATACGGGGACGTCACTGCGACGTATTGAGGAAGTTAGAGCCTAGGCTCTGATACCATCCTGTAACGCCCCGATCCCGGCGGATACGGGGACGTCACTGCGACGTATATACGTAGGTCAGAACTACCCTCCCGTATATACGCTAAGCATCAGTACAGACAAGAATCAGAGTACGGAAGCAATGGTGCATTATACATTCCAACACATAAGTACAATTACAAAGTTATCACCAGAAGTGATCCAATATTACATGAATATTACATCACTGATATGCGCAAATGCGGGAATACATGGAAATGTACATATATGAACAGTATAAAGGACTTGGAAATGTACAAGTATAAACAGAAAAGGGTACTCACGAGTTTATAAAGGAAAACTCGAGAGACCCACAGGGGGGCCTGGAAGGATGGAGCTCTGGATGATCGGCTGGGATCCACGCTACCGCTTCGCCACTCTGACCCACAACAGGGAGAATCTACACGCTCCAAGCTCCAAGACCTGGACATGAGGATCCAGGGGAGTCAGTGAAACTCCCCAGGCGAGTATGATACAAAAGCCAGGTGGCGAGCCAGGGTGAGCATAAGTGTGTATCAAGTACAGGAGACAGGAAGGTTAGAACACAAATATAGCAGGTAGGAACAGGTGAAACATAATCATCATAAAACTTGAAAATCCGAGGTAAATCCAATCATAAGCAAGACTGACTGTGTACGCTTAGGTCACGGTCCCATGAGACTAGTACATCGAAGGAATAATCCAAATAAGGAAACCCTCATCTATATACCTTTATCTCATACCACCGAAATCCAAGCGTATAGAATCAGAGTTGCAAATCACACGATGGTCAAAACAGGAGTACATAATAAGAATAACAGGAGTCCATAACAGGAGTCCATAACAGGTATAACAGGGATCATAAGAATCATGACAGGAATCTTATTATTATTACTCGTCTGACCCATATATCTAGGTATGTATCCGGGTGTACACCCCGACACACATACATCCATATATAAGCAAGCCGAGAGTTGTTAACGGAAGCAGATGGAGAACTGATATCACTTCTTATAGTAGTTCCCATACACCTGGGACCAGTTTGAGGGCCCTAAGTCCCCCTAACACGAATCTCCTGTGGGCCCTAAGTCCCACTAACACGTACCGCCAATATTTTATTCCGTTACTATAAGCAAGGTATCATTCCGGCATCCATCACTTCCTCCCATTCCCCATACAAGTTATCCTTTTTATGGTTTATTAACATAATTACCAGATTTCGGGAATGAGCAGGATCATAACTGGAATACATAACAAGAATCATAACTGGAATCATAACAGGAGATCAGATACTACATTCCCGTTATCGTGATAATTATATCAGAATCAGGTGCATCATGCTTGGTGTCAAGAGATAGCATGATAAGGTGATGATATTTAACAAGCAACCAAACATGACAAGAGATTGATAATAGTCTGGGTAAGTCATGACATAACAAGAGGGTCTTGCCAAATAATAGCATGCATGGTGGTCAGGTGATAAACACTAGATGCCAGGTGATATACATGTGTTAAATAGAAGCATGCAACTGACAGGTCTGAAGTAATAGCATGGCAAGTGGTAATCAGAGAAGTAGTCCAAAGTTCAACGACCACGAAGGGTCGGCCACGCATGGTATACAATAAAAGTAAGCATATCACAGGGCACAATACATAAAAAGGAATATGAAGCGAAATACTTATCGACCCGACGAAACAAGGAAACTCAAATGGAGGCGAGAGCAAGAAGAGAAAAGCGAGACCACTCGCCTAAATCACCGAAAAGCCGAAAGGTCCGAAATCCACGGAACTCGGGATGCGCCATAATATATGATATAAATATGTAGAGTGAAGAGGAGAGAGAAAGAGAGGAGGGAAGATGATGTTTGTCAAGAGACAAGTCAAGTAGTACCAATATGTGATGTAAGTCTAGAGGATAAGGTTCCTATTCAAGAAAGAAATCAACCATAACAGACAGCTAAAGTTAGTCGACTAGGTGGAAAGGGTAGTCGACTAATAGAGGGGTTAGTCGACTAACAGTCTGGTATAGCGACTAAAACTGGGTTCCAGAGAGTTGGGTTCTGTTTCAGGAAAAGTTAGTCGACTAGGATGGAAAGAGTAGTCGACTAACAATGATTTCAAGTCGACTAACAGACACTCTAAGTCGACTAAAACTGTGCAACAGAGAGTTGGGTTTCGGATTCAGGAAAAGTTAGTCGACTAGGGTCAAGGGAGTAGTCGACTAATAGAGGTTTCCAGTCGACTAATAAATAACCTAAGTCGACTAAAACTGTGATCTTGAAAAGGTTACGTTTCAACTAAGGGTTTCAAGTCGACTAGTCCTTAGGTCAAGTCGACTAATCGACTGGAAACAGCACACAGAACAGATTTGTGATGGTTTTGTTTGATGTCAACTAATCATGATTTGAGGACCTAAGTATACATGATATGAAAACATAATTATACTAAGAATTAATCAAATCTTGGTGAAGAAGAACACTCACCAAAAAGAGTACAAGGTGATGGAGTGATGGTGGTAGTGATGGAAGTTGACGATGAAGAAGAAGGTGGGATTAGTGGTTTTGTTGTTGGTGTTGGTGAGAAGAAGTGGTGGCCGGAATTCGGGGGTCTCTCGCCGGCGTCGTGGTGGCCGGAGGCGCCGGCGGAGGTGTGGAGGTGAAGGAGATGTTGGAGGTTAGGGTTTTGGTGAAGAGAAGAAAGAGAAAGATGAAGTGAAAAATGAAAAGAAAGGAGAAGAAAAAGTATTTATAGGTTTTAGATTTTGTGAAGGAGGTGCAAATAATTAAAAGAGAGGGGGGGTTTTTGTAAATAGGGGAGGTGAGTGTCTCTCCTAGCCACATTGGCTGGCCATGGAAGAGAGAGAGAGAAAGAGGGCATTAATGAGGAAGTTGGTGGAAGTGATGGAGTTTATTGGAAATTTGGGAGAAAATGGAATTTTGGGAAATTGGAATTCTTGTGGATTGTGGAGAAGGAAAGAAAGAAAATAGGAAAAGGAAAAGAAAATGGAAAGGGAAATTATTCTCTTGGAAGAGAAAATGAAAAATAATGAAAGTGGCGGATTCCCGGATGATTCGGTTGCGGATGCGGAAAATCTTTCGGGAAAATACCGGAATCGTCCGAAATTTAAGTATCTCGGAACGACCCGAAATAATTATCAAAAATCAAGATATTAATCTAAGAATTATAGTGAAATCCGTTTTTAAGAAATACTTTACAGTTTTAAAACTAAAAATCCCGGAATCAGCTAGCTACCGACTCCGGTGGAATTTTCATAAATTCATAAAATTCCCAGAAAAAGTATTTAGGTAAGAAATACGATTCTAAGAAATAATGCCTAAAGGACTTTTTAGAAATTCTAAACCGTTTGTAAACTAAAAATCTGGGAATCGGTCAGCAGCACTGGCCGACACGGTTTTGAAGATATTTAATTAAATTCAGGAAAATTCCAGAAAATCATATAAATCAAAAATATAGGAAAATAATATTTGGAACTGAAATCGGTTAAATCTAATTACCGGAAAGACCAAATCAAGTAACACATTAGGATCGGGTCTTCGGTTCAGACTAGGGCTGACTCCGAGTCCACGAATCCAAATTTAAGACAAAACAATCATATAAACAATTCATAATACAAAATGAGTACAGAAGGTAAATCGAAAAATACGATCAAAAATCTGAATACGCAACTAAGTACGTATTCCGGGAGCGGGGTGTTACAGCGCCCCTGGTGCGGGCTGGCTGGCGGCGAGGCAGCCCGCGGTGGCGGTTTAGCCGCTGCCGACGGTGGAGCCCGAGAGAGAGAGTGAGAGTGAGAGAGAGAAAAGGAGGGAGAGAGAGAGAGAGAGGAAACTGGTGAAGAAGAAGAAGAAGAAAAAGAAGAAGAAGAAGAGAAGGGGAAGAAGAAGGTGGGGCGGTGGTGGCCTGGAGGGTCGTGGCGGCCGGCGGCGGTGGCGCCGGCCGACCTGGGGCGCGGCGGCCGGAGGGGCGTGGGTCAGGCCCGCCATCAGGAAGAGAGAGAGAGAAGGGGATGATTTAGAGGGGAGAGAGAGAGTTTGGGGGGAGAGAGAGAGAGTGAAAGGGAAGAAAGAGAGAGAGAGAAGAAATTGAGAGAGAGAAAGAGAGAGGGTGGAAGATTTTAAAGAAGAGAGAAGAATGGAGGTGACGGGTTAAGGCGGTGGGGATGCTTCCAGAGGAAGAAAGAAGGGAAGAGAAAAAGAAAGAAAAAGAAAAGGATTTAAAATATTAAAATAATTATTTAATTCGGCCCAAAATTCGACTAACTCCGAATGGTGCCCAAAAATTACAGAAAATAGAGAATATTGTCCTGAGACGTAATATGAAAACGGTTTGAAGAAATTCAAGATGGTTTACAAATTAAAAATCTTTAAAAGCTGTCGCCGGTACCGGGCGACACCGGTTTGACCCGATTTTCGATAAATCCAGAAAATTTCTAAAAATATCCAAACGTAGCTCATGTGATTTTAAGACATACGGTAAAAACCGATTCTCAAAATACAACTCCATTTGTGCAATAAAATTCAGAAAGCCGCTTATCGGTATCGGTCGACACCGACTACGGAGATTTTCCAAAAAAATCCAGAAAATTCCCAGAAAATCCTGAAAAATCTCAAATATTAGAAAATGATTTTTGAAACTGAAATCGAATCAATCAGACTACCACGGAGGTCCAATCAATTTTTGTACGTCGTATCGCGTACTGATACGGTGATACGTACACCAGGGAGCATGGGGTTACATTTCTCCCCACCTTACAAAATTGCGTCCTCGCAATTTCCTTTCCGGTGTGAGAACAACATTTCCAACCCAAAGTTGAAATATTATGGGTCCACGACACTTCCGCTGCGCACTCTGATATCAATAAGGAACTCAAGACGGAGAAGTATGGTAGTGAACAAATCCTAACGGATGGGAAGCAGACGATGCAAGAAAAACGAGAAGGAAATCGGATGTTCTGGTTGGCAACTGGAAGGAGGGAAGAATACAAACGAGTCACGGAATGAATTGTCAAGGTCATGGTATTCTTGTACTCGTTGATGGACTCCCCAAATTCAGATACAGATCTGTTAATCTGAACCTGATTGTACTGTTGGTAAGAGCCCGAGGATTGACCCAGGTGGTTACCCACACCAGGTGTGAACCTAGGCTCTGATACCACTATGTAACGCCCCGATCCCAAGGATACGGAGACGTTATGGCGACGTACATACGCGAGGTGAAAACACACTCACGAGTACGTTAAGCCTCAGTACAGGACAGGGCCTCCATACACACAAGAGTTCCAGCAGAAAATAAGTACAAGAATACCTGCAGAAAGGGGTTAGTGATCATAACAGATATAAATACAGGAATAAAGGAGATAACAGGAACTAAGCACAAAGATACCTATGAAGGAATCTCGATGGTAAAGTCTACTATGTGCATCCAATGAACTAGCTGCCCGAACGATAACTCGGATCTCCAACCTGGGCACGCAAACCCAGGGTCGTCAGAAAGCGACCTAGTGAGTGGTAAATGAAGGAGGAGGTCGTAATATATACAATAGTAATACAAGCATGATACATATATATATAATACATGATGTTGTACTAGTGATACCATATAATAAGTATATACTATGCAGTGGAAAACATATAATCATGTCATCTTTTAATACCATCACTACCTAACCGGTTATCATCAGGTCATGTCTCTACTCGTATCCAGGTTATATCATAAATAATGTTGTTTAGTGGTGACGTAATAGAAAGAACATGCTAGTGGTGACGTGATAGAAGTGAACATGCAGATGACATATGTAATCTAATCACAATACGATGTTGTGCATATACAGGAATGATCTCTGCTATACAGAAAATAGAATATAGGCAATTCAGGACATGTGTAGTATGCCACCACAGAAAGTGTAACATATACCAGGTAAAGTAACAAACAATACATGTAACATGATATCGGGTAAAGTAACAAGTATACAGGTAACATGATATCGGATAGAGTATCATGAACAGTAACAAGATAGCATACATGTAGCAGTCAAGTCATGTCATTTATACAATAGTAGCAATCAGTACCACCTGGTATTTTAATCAATCTCTTCCAGTGTCCCATACCACTGGCAGTTCATACTGGAGCCCGCACTCCAGTCGAACCCATCTAGACATGGCCTACGGGTACCATTATCCAAACGAGAGAGTGACCAAATAACAAGTGTTCCCGACGTCACTATCGTGTATACTGTTTTATTATGTTAATTGGAAACCCATGGTCGAGGAGTTCTTATCGGGTGGGTGTATCCGTGCATACCCGGGACAACGGCCTTAAACAGACCCCTGGCTGCTGAGACCAGGGCCAGCCCGCTAGAGCTGTAACATGTAACGGGATCTCAATGAGCTAAAACAATAACGGGATGCTCATGAGTAACAGACGGTAGCCAGCACTACCCCGTCCCCTGCAGTGGACAAACAATGGATCCAGATATCCACCCGATATGATCTAATCAACCGTCAAGTCTCCCCCATACCCAAGTTAGCTTTATGATCTGATATGTCAAGTATACAATGTCACAAGAACAAATACATGATACGAGTAACATGATAATTGGACCTGAGCTTTGTTGATAGCATAGAACAATATAACGGGAAACGGGAACAATATAACGGGAATAATATAAACAGGAAACGGGAACAATAGATGTGGGATTCCACATATCGCGTATCAACAGCTCTCATGTCCAGTAACGGGAATATTCATATCAGTGATAAGAAACAATCATATAACATGAATACGGTAACATGGAACAATAATACATGTAATCTGAGCGGGAATCTATATAACAAGAATAAAGAAACCATACATGCATGTGTAACAGTGCTATGCCGAGAATCCATGTGACGATGATAATAATATGACATGCGGTAGTCCGTGCATTGGTATATCCGTGTACCCATGAAACATAAAGGTGTAGCAATAATCCGTATAACACATCGGTATCTTGATAATAACAACAATATGGAATGTTATCCGTACTCGTGGAACATAGATGTGTAGCCATAAGTCTGCAGAGCACTAATCCATGTAATACCAGTGGTCCGTGTATCGTGTAATACCATGTACTGTGACTTACCGTAACGGTGTTTAGCATGATTGTCTAGTAACAGTGTAGTGTCATCGTATATCTATGGCTCAGTATGCATGTCACGTGACTGTGATACACTACATGTCATAAGAGTGTACAAGCATATGACGACCTAGTGGCCCGAGTGGCAGCTGCTGTGCAAGTAGAATGACTGTGTCCGAGTTGTCTATGTCAGTTTATTATTATTATTACCTCCTTATCTTAATTCTAAATCAGGAAATACCTAAAAATATTCTAGGTTATCTTATTACAATGCATGTCTAATCATTACCAGTTAATAATTAATAGTTACCGTATTTTATCCATAATCATGATTTGTCACAGAAAGCAATCAATTCCTATCCCTAAACATGATAAAAGATAATTTATAAAATAAAAACACTCACAAACTAGCCATAAGTAGTAGCTCTCTTTCCCACGATCGCAACGGATCCAGAATCATCCAAATCGGAGTCCGGATGCTCCCGATATCGCCCGAACACTAAAAGTAACGGAAATGGGTTAAATATGTAAATAACACTATTAAATGCAAATACTGAAATGTATAGGGGGTTTTCTGCAAATTTACCTTTATTGGGTTTGGATGCGGTTTGGGCTCATACGGGTCGGGTCTGGATCCAATACCCAAACCCGTAACTTAAGTGAAATGGGTACAGGTTATTGGGTCGGGTTTGCTTCCAAATCCACCCCTAATCAGTTATTGGGTTCGGGTTACACCCGAACC
>JAVJIF010026359.1:0-60390 GCA_038442645.1 Agave tequilana
GGGAGTACCCAACTCCTCAATCACACTCCTCTAGTCCAGAGATAGTGGAGCCACAAATATAATAATCACTTGGTGATCAAAAGACCACAAACCCTCTCTTGAAAAACTTTTCTTTTATAAAACCCTAGAGAATAATGTATAGGATTGAAGCTCAAGGTTTGTAAGTGAAAAATAAAACAAAGTAGAAGAGAGTTTTGATTCAAAAACTTCAGAGAAAATCAGAGATTAGAGCACAAAACTGAGAATAAAAACTTCTTTCAAGAACACTCAAGCTTTGATTTCTTTTGCAAATGTTGTTGTGTTTTTCTTCAACCCCATTCACCCCTATTTATAGGATATAGGTAGGGATTAAAAAAAAACAATAATTTTGATTAATCGGAAGATAAGATAAACCCAAAACCAGCCATAACCTCGTTTGGAGAATAAAACCCGTTTTAAAAACATGTTTAAAAAACTAGCCGTTTGGCTGTTAATACACTCACGGTCGACCGACCCGGTCGACCGATTTTCAAAATCTTTTGACCGTTGGCAGGCCCCGTCGACCGCCCCGGTCGACCGTCCCAAACAGAGAGTTGGGTGCAGTCAGTCGGTCGACCGCCCCGATCGCCCGACATGGGGTCCGATCGACCACCCGGTCGACCGGATAACGTGCACACATGCACGCAACGGTCAGAACTGCGGTCGATCGCTCGGTCGACCGTTCTGACCTGTAATAGAGCCGGTCGACCGTCCGGTCGACCGCAACAGGCAAAACAGATTATTTTGAGGAAATGTTTTTGAAGATATGTTTATTTTCAAAAATGATTTTTGTCAAGACCTTGTAAACTACAATAAATTGAGTTTACAAATACTGAAATAGGTCTATAAAAATATTTTATACAAGAGACAAAAATAATCTTTTAAAAAAAAACATGTGCAATTTTGTGTGTGTGTGGAATTTGAGCTTCAACACTATATACTATCCTTTAACAACTAAATATAAAAACTATATACAAAGAAGTCTCTGAACTGCGTTGTGTCAAGCTAGAGCCTCCTCTCCTATGAAATAGTCCTCTTGCGCCATAACCTATCAACATGCTTTTAGCGCCATTAACTTTGCAATATGTTTAAAGCCATCAAGACTGGTACAAACCTGAAATTCATTCTAGAACAACTTATTAGTACCAAATAGCTTTTATATGTTTTGTTATCATCAAAAAACATATATAAATGGAGAGTGTAACCTTTTGGGCCAACAATCTCCCCCTTTTTGATGATGACAAAACATATAAGCTGTAACACAAGATATAAATGGGAGGTAAAAACTCTCTCCCTCAAATAATACTGTATTAAACAAGTATAAAAACAACTTATTATGAGAGAATTTTTGAAAATTTGAAAACACCAAACATTTTGATTTGAAAATTTGAAAAACACCAAACATAAAACCAAACATAAACAAAACTACACTATAGCAAAACAAACTACACATATTTCTCCCCCTTTTTGTCATACATAAAAAAAAAAAGGATATGATAGTAAGAAAACTCCTTATTCAACAACACAAACATTTAGTTCACCACATATAAAAGAAAATCCATTGTAGTCAAGTGGTTTAGTGAAAATATCGACAAGTTAAAAATCGGAAGAAACATAATCAATATCAATATCACCTTTCTCAAAATGATCTCTAAGGAAGTGATATCGAATCTCAATGTGCTTGGTCTTACTATATTGATTTGCATTCTTAGTCAAATGAATAGTACTAGTATTATCACAAAATATTTTAATATGGTCATAATACAAATCATAATCAAGGAGAGTATGTTTCATCCAAAGGACTTGAGCACAACAAGCCCCCGCCGCAACATACTCCGCCTCGGCGGTTGAGAGGGCTACAGAATTTTGTTTCTTAAAGACCATGAAACAAGACAATTACCAAGAAATTGACATGTTCTACTAGTTACTCTTCCTATCCACTCTACAACCCGCATAGTCGGCACCCGGAAAACTCGTCATTGAGAGTTTTCCGGTCTTCGGATACCATAGACCCATTCCAATAGTGCCCTATATAACGAATAATAGCGTTTTTACCGCAATTAAATGAGATTCTTTGGGACAAGTTTGAATCTAGCACAAAGACACACACTAAACATAATATCCGGCCTACTAGCCGTTAATACAACAAACTACCAATCATACTTCTATATAATTTTATATCAACACACTTACCTTGGTCATCCTTATCAAGCTTGGTGGTGGTGGCCATGGGAGTGTTGCAAATTTTTGAGTCTTCAAGCCCAAATTTCTTAATGAGTTCCTTGGAGTACTTGGCTTGACATATGAAAATCTCATCACGCATTTGCTTGATTTGGAGTCTAAGAAACAGTTCAATTCACCCATCATGACATCTCAAATTCACGTTGCATACATTGTTCAAACTCCTTGCAAAGTAATTCATTAGTAGAACCAAAGATTATATCATCAACATATATTTGTACTATAAGAATGTCACTACCAACATGTTTAGTAAATAATGTGGTGTCTACTTTGCCTTTAACAAAATCATTTGATAGAAGAAAACTAGAAAGCCTTTCATATCAAGCTCTTGGAGCTTGTTTTAAACCATACAATGCTTTATCTAGTTTGAAACAAAATTTGGATGTATATGATCCACAAAACCAGGGGGTTATTCAACATATACTTCCTCATCAATAAAACCATTTAAAATGCACTTTTTATATCCATTTGAAAAAGTTTAAAATTTTTATAGGATGCATAAGCTAGTGTGATCCGTATGGCTTCTAGCCGTGCTACGGGTGCAAATGTCTCCTCAAAGTCGATTCCTTCAACTTGAGTGTAATCTTGGGCCACTAACCTAGCCTTATTCCTAACAACATTTTCTGACTCATCCAACTTGTTCTTAAAAATCACTTAGTACCAATTTTGTTCTATCATGGGGTCTAGGAATAAGGTGTCAAACTTGGTTGCGCTCAAATTGATTGAGCTCTTCTTGCATAGCGAGCAACCAATATGAGTCACCCTCGGCTTCGAGAATGTTTTTGGGTTCAAAATGAGATATGAATGCATAGTGCCCACACACAATCATGGAGTTTGGAGCGAGTGGTTACCCCCTTTGATACATCACTATGATGAGATCTTTGGGATGATTTGAGACGTATCTCCAATCTTTAGGAAGTGATTGTGATTGTTTCACTTCATCCTTTTGAACTTCACCAATAGGTTCTTGCTTTTCTCCTTGGATGGGTGAGTCTTTCAAGGATATTTTCTTTATGTCCTCACCTAATGAGTTAATCTCTATAACATTCTCAACAATTGCATTAGATTCTTCAAATTAACATGCATAGATTCTTCAATAGTAAGAGATGATTTATTGAACACTCTATATGCTTTGCTAGTACTAGAATAGTCAAAAAAGATTGCTTCATAAGCCTTAGCATTAAATTTACCCAAATTATCTTTGGTGTTTAAAACAAAACACTTGCATCAAAAATTTAAAGTATGAAACATTTGGTTTTCTTAAATGATAAATTTCAAAAGAAGTTTTGAAAGTATTTTTATACAAATAAATACGGTTGGATATGTAGCATGCGGTGTTTACGACCTCAGCCCATAAGTATTGAGGGAGTCCATATTCACTTATCATAGTCCTACCCATTTTTTGAAGAGTTCTATTTTTCCGTTCAACTACTCCATTTTGTTGTGGAGTTCTAGGACATGACATTTCATGTTTAATTCTTTTTTCATCACAATAAGTCATGAAGAGTTGATTGACAAACTCACCACCTCTATCACTTCTTATGCGTAAAATCGAAAAACTTTTTTCTTTTTCAACCCTTTTTCGAAAAATCTTAAAATGCGAAAAAGTTTAATCTTTATGCTCCAAAAAGAAACTCAAGTGAAACGAGAGAAATCATCGACTAAAACAAAAATATATCTATTTCCATTTAAGCTTTTAATTTTAGTTAGTCCAAAAAGATCCATCTGAATCAATTCTAATGGCCTAGATGACATGATATCCTTGATTGGTTTGAAAAAAAGACTTGGTTTGTTTCCCAAGTTGGCACGCACCACAAATGCGGGGTTTTTCAAACTTCAAACAAGGAATACCATTCACCAATTCCTTAGAATTTATTCTAGCAAGGTGATCAAAAGAAGCATGGCCTAATCTTCTATGCCATAACCATGAAATCTCATCAAAAACATTTAAATATTTGTAGAGCAATCCAAATAAGCATATCAATAATATAGATATTATTTTCACGAAATCCAGTGAGAATACATTCATTGGTTTTACTATCAAAAATTTTGCAAGAAGATTCATCAAAAATAACTTTGAGACTACGATCACATAGTTGACTAATACTAAGCAAATTATGTTTAAGCCCATCAACAAGAACTACATTTTCAATTAAAGGAGATGCACCAATCTTAATGTTACCTATACCGATGATGGTGCCCTTGGAGTCATCTCCGAAGGTGACGGTGCCACCTTCAACGTACCTCGATAGGGTTGCGAAATTGTTGATGTCCCATGTCATATGCCTTGAGCAACCACTATCAAGGTACCACCGCTCCTTACGTCTTGGAGTCTTGGTGTGTACCTATATCAAATAATTTAAGGCTTGATTTTGGCACCCATATTTTCTTGGGTCCTAATGCATTAGTGTTTCGAACCCAAACAAGATTATTGGTGCTATTTATATGATCATAACAAAATTTAGCTAAATGACTATTTCGGCCACAATAAGTACATTTATAAATTCTTTCATATTTAAAGGCATAATGAGCATGTGGCTTATGAGCATGTGATTTATGAGCATGAGCATGTGATTTATGAGCATGATTGACATGTGATGTGTTGGCATGATGAACATGTGGAGTTTTAGCATGAGATGTTTTATCAGGTTTAGCATGAGGAGAATGCATGTGCTTCTTTGAAAATATTTCTTCTAGTTTAGTATTGTTAAAAACACATTCTTTTAAAACATTTCTCAAATCATTTATTCTAGTTTTTAACATAGAAAACTCATTTTCATCAACTTTAGGATATTTAGTTTTGCAAGCAACTCTATAGGCATCAAAATCTCTTTTTGTTGAAATAAGAGTAGAAGATAATTCATCCTTTTCTTTGAATAAATAGCAATTTGATTTTTAAGCATTTCATTTTCCTTTTTCAATTTTAAACAATCTTCCTTTTTAGAATCAAAACTGATTCTAGCCCGCAGAAAGGCTATTTTTCAGATTTAAACAGATTTGATTCAATCTGTTTCTATATTTTCAAGGGACGATTATACCCTTCTCTCCCTATAAATAGCCCACCAGGGGCACAAGA
Source organism: Agave tequilana (assembly GCA_038442645.1). Lineage (NCBI taxonomy): Eukaryota > Viridiplantae > Streptophyta > Magnoliopsida > Asparagales > Asparagaceae > Agave > Agave tequilana. The sequence goes on from JAVJIF010026359.1 coordinate 5,336, forward strand.
AAAAATGACGACAACACGGGAAGAGACGACAGACTTCTCGAGAGGACGCACCAAACGCACAAACAGAGATCTAGTCTCTTGCTTCCAAGAATTCAAAGACTCTAGAGAACTGCTTCTCTAATCAGGGTGCTGATACCCTAATACCTTCCTTCCTCTCAAGGAATTTTCGGAACCAGGAGAGAAGGAATTCCTAAGCGAAGGCAGTTTTGAGAAGAAACAAGAGGGTTCTACCAACCTTCTGTTCTCTGATTCCTCGAACCAGGCGAGAAGGAAATCTCATCGCTCGCATCGTCAAAAGGACAAAGTGGTCACGCGCTGATCAGACTCCTACCGGCACACTTCTCCAGAATCTTAGAGAAGATCTACTTGTAATTTTTTGTGTTACTTGTAATTTAGCTCCTCGACTCTTTTTTGTAAGTTTTCCCCTTTTGCAAATCAATGAAAAACAAGTAAAATAAAGTTTTGACATATGCAGTGGTTAATGCAAACACACAATAAAATTGTAGTATATAAAAGAATCATGGAGTTCATGCCAGAATAACGCTTTTATTTGGCAAGAAAGATTAGTAACTCAATTTAGATGAAACTAATTTGTAACTTAAATTTATCGCCAAATTCCTCCACCATTCCTTAGTAGCCAGTTTGATTTCCACTTAAAATTTCTAATCTGATAGGCTTGATTTATACTATCAATTCTCACTAACCACGAATTAAAGACTCAACTTGGCAACCACACATAAAATCAAATTTTGATCAAAACCCACAAATCAAATAATAAAATTAGAAGGAACCCTTGAACCCTACAATCAATATCACTAAAGAATTTTATTGAAAAGAGAAAGAAACTCTTTCACAACGAGTTCAATGGTTTTCAAGAATCTCAAGGCAACATCAATTGATAATGAAAGTAAGCACAAATTGATCATGTTCAAGAAATTTTCTAGAAATTGAACTCAAAATAAGAGGGAAAATAGATCAAGGCAAAGTCTCCCTCACCTCCTCTTACAGACTATCCTCCTTGTCTCAGGCGTTGCCCCACCTGTAGTTGTTGCGGTTGCTGTTGTTGCCGCACACACCAGAGAGGGAAGGCGTTGAGGGGGGGAGCTATCGTCGGCCACTGCAAGGTGAGGGAGAAGGATGAGAGATTGGAGGGACATGGAGGGAGAGTGAGTTGGTGAGAAAAAAATGAGATTGCCCCTCATATATCTAATATATACACATATATACATACATATGATGATTAACCCTATGATGCCACTTGTCCTCTCTCATCTTCAAGTCCTCCAAAATGATGCCACCTCAATAGTTTAGGATTTTAATATTAAGGTATTTGGTGGGGGTAATATACATGATAAAAAAATTACAACTACATGTAAATATATATACATCCATATATAGGGGAGTGTGTGTACACACACACACAAAAGAATTTATATTTATCCAACTTCATTTCACCTCTAATTTACCCTACAAAATTTTAAAATCAATTCAGTACAAAATTAATTCAATCACTACCTCAGATAATCTTGTATAATTTCATTAATCGAGAATTAGAATATTAACTCAGGATTTTAATAACGGGATTGTTACATACTGTGTTGTTTATCTCTTAAATTTAAGAGGTCCATGTATATATAGCAGATTTAGAGCGGTATAAGTGTGTTGCGTATATCTAGATGAATATAGATACATATATTGTTCAAATATAGAAAACTAATTATATTCATATTTGATAAAAATGATTGAAAATGGATACTCTTTTTTACACCTCTCACACTAAAGAATGAACTCGCTGGCAATTTGCAACATTCACCATTAGAGATGCCCAAACTCATTGTACTTAGTTTGCTGAGACGAGATCCAAACTGTTGAGATCCAAGTTGTTGTGATTCAAATAAGATAGCCTAACATCTCATTGTAATTTCATGGTTATGATTCACATGCATAGAGATAAGATAGTTGTGACTCTTTTGCAAATAGATGAGATAGGCTAATCTATTTTGTTGTAACTATATCTGATGTATTTCTATATATGTACAAATAATGAAACCTGTCAAGGTGTGAAAGTTACAATAAAATTTTTTTATCTTTATACTTTATATGATATATGAGCCAAAAGTTATTTTCTAATGTTTTTTTTCCAATGACCCCCTCCACCACCACCTCCTCCACTCCTTCCACCACACAAACAATGATACCTTTGGGTGCACCTCCTTCTCCCTTTCTTCCTTATGGGCAATATCCACCACTTTCTCTCTCTAAATATCACTCCCACAAATTACTTATTGTGAAATACTAAGTTTCTTCCTCTTCTTCAAAGCTGCGACTACTTGGGCCTTGTCGATGGCACCGACCCATGTCCTTTGTCCACTGTCTCTGGAGATCGTGAACAGCTGCATCGAATCTCGCTTATGTGCAACGGGTACGAGATCAACATCTTATGAGTTGGCTCATTTCCTCTTTATTTGAAGAAGTTCTTCTCCACGTCGTAGGCCTCACATCTTCTTATAAAATCAGGAGCAATCTAGCTGCGACTTTTGCCACTCCATCTCTCACTCGAGTTCTTTAGCTTCAAATCCAACTATAGAATATAAAAAGGGTGATTCTTCCATCTCTTCTTTTCTTCATCAAGCTAGATATATTGCTGATGAGCTTATTACTGCTGGTCATCCAACTTCATTTACCTCTTTAATGCCATTATCTTTGACAACCGTGTCGACAACTATAGTGAAATGGTTGCTGCCTTATCTGCTCGTCGTGATCTTTTTTCTTATTTTGAGTTGCACAGTCTTTTGGAGGTCATGAAATTCGTCTTGCAGCCAAACAGTCCATTGCTTCTTCTCTCATGCCTGCTGCTAATATTGTCAACGCTTCTGCACCACTAAAAGACAAAAATACATCTTTCTCAAGAAATGATTCCTTTTTTGGTTCTTATCATGGGCATGATCGAGGCAAGGGTCACAATGGACGTTGTGATCCTTGCTCAATATGTTGAATTCATGGGCATAGTCCTTATTGTTTCTGCTTCCGCTATGGCAATGACCAATCTCCAAGTGCTCACTTTGCTGCTTACCTGCCTCCACCGTCTGCCTATGCTGATTGGTTTACAAATACTGGCACAACTGGTCATATAAGACCAGATCTCAAGTCTCTTTCCATCTCTGACAGGTACAAAGGAAATGATCGGCTGAAAGTTGGTAATGGAGTAGATTTGTATATTTTTTATATTGGATTTTCTTTTATTCAACCCCATTAAATTATTACATTTATCAAATGTTATTCATGTTGTTAGATTTAGTTTTATTCCATACAAGATCTCATATATGAAATAGCCTCTTTATCAAGATCAAAGGGAATGAGGGTTTTAGGCATACCTGATTCCATCACGAAAGGGTTGCCGAAAGTTGCACGATCTCGAGGACTCCGGAGTTGAGGGAGAGAATTCTTCTCTCCAGCCACCAAGTTCTCTTCTTTATCCTTAGAGGAGATGAGAGGCCTCCAAGAGAGATTGTCATTGAAGTGAAGGGAGAACCCCACCCATATATATATATATATATATATATATATATATATATATTATATATATATATATATATATATATATAATATAGCATCAAGGAAACCTAGTTCAACTCATCATAGGTCTAGGCCCTTGATTTATAACACGAGTTTTACACATGTAGATGAGTCCCACATTTTAATTTAAATACACTCATGGCTAAGTGTAATTGAAAACGTGTCTAAACCCAAACCATTTAGGCTTGATCAATTCTTTATTGGTTCAAACAACAAAGGTTAAGTGGGAGGGTGCAAATATCCAATTGACTTGATTAGGCCCAAAATAAGTTAGATTTTAAAACATAATAAGTTTAACAATCTTCCACTTGGGCCAAGCAAGTCGTATTGAATAGATATTATGCATAACTTTATGACGTCAAAACTTTAACTGCCAACAAATCACGTTTCAAAATAATCTGGTCTATTAAGTGTCCTGCCACCAAACATGGCAGTCGTTACCTTCTGTATAATCGAGGTAGGACCTTCCATATCACAAGTTTAGAACTCTTAACGGCCTAGATCAAAAGTGGACGTGTGGCATAAAAATATCCTCTGATCAAATAAGGTACAATTTCAACTGGTTTCCACTTTATGACTCCAACGAGTCTAGCCTTATGACTCCAATGAGTCTAACTTTATGACTACAACGAATCAACTGCTTTAACAAACTCAAATGCGCAAAAGTAGACTTTAAGAAAAGCAGTTATAACTTTATTATCGGAATCAACAAACATACATAAAGTGCACTTAGAAAAAATGTCTATTACATGAAATTTCACTCCCATTAAATCAGAATATGATCATGACTAGCCATTCCCATATGAGTAATATGCTCTAAGAAGACTTTAGATGGAAGTTCTTTAATGAGTAGATCTGTAATGTTAAAAAATAGTACTAACACTATCAATAGACACAATGTGATTCCGAACTTTATCTTTGATGACAAGAAACTTAATATCGATATGCTTCGACTTTGCTGAACTTTTGTCACCATTACAGTAAAGCTCTATACCTCTTATTATCACAGTATAGTTGTAATGGCCTCTCGACTAAATTCACCATCTTCCTACTATCAGAAAAATGTAACCTGAAGTGAATTTTCTATCGTCGATGCATCCAGCATAATCTGAATCTATGTATCCGATCAGCTGCAACTGATCAGATTTCATGTGATCTTCTATAGATATCGTATTACCTTCTTGACAGTCTTTCAGTGATCAATCTCAGGATTGATCAAGTATCTGTCAAGTTTCTTAATGGTATATGCTATGTCTGGACAGGTAGCATACATCAGGCTTTCAACCGCTGATGCATATGGAATATCTTTCATTTGGTCTTTCTGTAGGTCGTTCTTGAGATATTAGAGTAAACTCAACTTATCTTCCCTAGAGAAATTCTTCATGCCATATCTATCTAACACCTTATCGATATTGACCTTTTATAATAAACCTAATATTCCACGTGTTCTGTCACGTTGAATCTAGATGTATATCACAAAAGAAGTGTCTCCAAGATCTTTCATCTCAAAATTCTTTGAGAGAAAACTCTTGATCTCAAGCAAAAGAACCATATCGTTACTTGCTAGTAGAATGTCATATACATATAGCATGAGAAATATAAGTCTACTCTCTTTAAATTTATGGTAAATGCATTGATCATTTACAATCTCCTTAAAACCAAATTGAATATTACATGATCAGATTTCAAATACCATTGACGGGATGCTTGATTTAGACCATAAATGGATTACTTTATTTACAAACTAAAGATTATGAAACTTTCACTTTAAAACTTTTTTTTTGTTTGCACCATACATTTCTTCCTCAATGCTACCATTAAGAAAGACAATCTTAACATCCATTTGATATAACTTCAGGTCAAAATGAGCCACCAGTGCCATAATAATCCTAAAAGAATCCTTCATAAAAATCAGAGAGAAAGTCTCCTTATAATCAATGCCCTCTCTTTGAGTGAATCACTTTGTGACAAGATGTGCCTTATACCTTTTGACATCACCTTTCGAATCCCACTTGGTTTTGAATATTCATTTACAACTGATCGGTTTCTTTCCCTTTAGCAGCTCTACTAAATCCCAAACATCATTGTCCTTCATAAATTTTAACTCATCTTTTATAGCATTTGACTACTTAGTGGAGTGAATGTAGAGTTTGGCCTCATTCAAGAATGTGGGGTCATCCTCTAACCTTATGTCAAACTCATACTCTTGGAGATAAACTATATAGTCATTTGTAATAACTGATCTCCTCTGCTTAGTTAATCTCCTAGGCACTTGTGGTTGAGAATTTTCAGATACCTCATCAGCAGGATCTACTTCAGGATGAACTGTATATGTACCTTATAAGGATGTAACTGTATTTTCATCTTGGAACAACTATTTTATCATTTGGAACAATTGTCATGGGTATAACAATATGTTCTTCCTCAAATGAGAAATTCTTATGTAGTTGACTCCAATTGTTCTGAATTTTCTCAATAAATTTAATATTATTCGTCTCTATTATGTTCTTAGTGGAGGGACAGTAAAATCTAAAGCCTCTAAACCTCTCAGAATACCCTATGAAGAAACAACTAACTGTCCTTGAGTCCAACTTCTTCTCATGTGGCATATATGGTCGAGCTTCTGCTGGACAACCCCAAACATGAAGATGCCGAATGCTGGGAGATTTCCTAGTCTATAGCTCATATGGAATTTTAGTTATTGTTTTACTAGGAACTCTGTTAAGGAGGTAGACTGCCGTCTTTAAGGCTTCACTCCATAGTAACTCTGGTAGAGTAGTGTGAGTTATCAGACTCCTAACCATGTCCTTTAGTGTGCGGTTTCATCTCTCAGCAACAGCATTTTGATGAGGTATTCCTAGCATGGTGTACTAAGCGACAATGCCACACTCTTTTAGAAATTGGCTAAAGATTCTGGACATCTACCTAATCCGTCATATCTGTCATAGTGTTCATCACTACGATCAGATCTAATGGCTTTAATCTTTCTATTCAGTTGATTCTCAACTTCAGCTTTATAGATTTTAAACATGTCCAGTGATTGAAATTTCTCATGTAACAAGTATAGGTACCCATAATAAGAGTAATTGTCTGTAAAAGTAATGAAATATTCGTGATCATTCCAAGAAGCTGTAGGGAATAGACCACAAATGTCTATATACACCAAATTCAAGACACCTGAACTCTGTCTAGTACCAAACTTTCTAATGTTTCTTTAATTAATATTCGCTTAGTGTCTAGGCTATTCACATATAAAGATTCAGCATATGAAGTATGAAGTTTCAATTTATATAGCCATCAATCAGAATTCTAGCACCAACGACTTTAGATTTGAAAAGTAGACTAAGTATTTCATTACCAAGAGTGACAGTAAAACCAGATCTGTCTAACAATGAAATAGAAATTCGATTTCACCTAAAATGACAGTACATATGAAGTCTCATCCAAATCTAAAGCATAACTAGAATCTAATTTAAGCTTACAAACTCCAATGCTTCAACTATAACTTTATTTTGATCACCCATGTATACGTATCGCTCAGCTGGGCTGGGCCTCCTTTGAGTTTGGAAGTTCCGTATTGAATTACCTATGTGAATTATCTATCCACCATGTATGAAGTAGCATTAAAGCTAAATTAATTTTAGAATAAATATAAATATGAGATATATCTGATAAATAACCATTTCTGGTACTTTATGCAATCATGCTTGAGGTGGTTTACTTTCTTGCAGAAGAAACATGCAATGACCTTAGGCTTCTTGTCCTGTACTTTCGCCACTTAGAATCAGCAACTGTAGTAGTGCTTATATTCCTCCCTTTAGTTACACTTTTTCTTTTCTTATTAGAAGTATTTTCCTGAATGCTAAGTGAGCACTTTCAGTCTTCTTTTTTCAATCTCTTTTCTTTCTTGACACAATGACTAATGAGCTCAGTGAGACTCCACTTTCCCTTTGAGCATTATAAATAATCTTGAAAAGGGTTATACTTTATAAGAAAAAGATTAGAATGAAGTGCACTAGATTCTCTTCAGAGAGTTCCATTTTAAGTGCTTTTAGTTTAGAAACAAGATTGGACATTTTCATAATGTACTCTCTTATGTTTTCTTTGCCGTTGTAACGCATATTTATGAGCTTGCTAAAATGCATGCCGGCCTTAACTTTATCCGATTTAATAAACCGATCAGCTACTTCAGCTGAAAAACTCTTAGCACTGACTTTATCAGGCATATAACCCCTAATAGTCATGGAATAGTGTATTTTATGACCATTAGATACATCCTGTAAGACCTCTTCCACTTACCATAAATGGCCTTTTTTTACTAAACTTTTATTAGTGATAGTAGAGGTCCATCAGTCCTTAAGGTGTAGTTTAGATTAGGAATCCAAGAATGATTTTTTTTACGTGGTTTTATCACTTCTTAAAGTTTTTACCATTCAATTTAAACTACATAAGTGTACAATTTCTCATCAATTTAACATAAACATTACATTTAACAAAATTTTACTGTAATAGCGATAAAAAATGAATTTCAGAAAATGCAACCAGTTTAACTGATAGAGCTGCCGGTCAAACTTTCGCTGTGTCTCTATATGCCATCACTGTACTGGCCCAATATAGATACCCTAAAGTTTAGATCCTATGTAAGTGAACAACCTTCCTTTGGGCCGACTGTCCCTTTATATGATTGGTTCTAAAGTTTAAATAATCTATATTGACCATATAATATATGTAATGACCCGGCCATGATGACAACCTTCCTTTGAGCCAATTGTCACACGCATGGGACACACAAATCTACGCATCTGGATTCTTGTTCCGCCATCGAACTAGTTGATGAGGGTAATGCAATATGGGCCTATAGTGTGACAACCTTCCTTTGGAACGGTTATCACACACCAAGGTTCTCCCACTTGCATTACCCACATCAAGTATCCGAAGCCGTACATAATTTGGCCAAACAATAGTCTTCCTTTGGGCCGGCTATTGTCCGCATGAACTATCTACGTAATTAAATAAGCTCTTTTATAAATTCTTTAACTTGACATGTATATATTTTTATCTGTGTGTTATTAACTATAGTAAACATCAATATTTATCATGCTGGACAATATAAGCAATATAATATTGATGATAAAGCGGAAGCATGTAAGGATAGATACTACCATGATAAACAAATACTTCATTGCCTTTTTTATGTCAAATAACTACTGTTTTGTCATGTAATATTATAGTGCTCGTCAAGAGCTTCGAAATGACTGTTTACATGCTCAAAACAGAAGTCAGATGAGCCCATAACGACAAATTGAAATTTCTATTGGCAAAACGGGTTTGCAGTACTTATCGGGTCTGGATCAGACCCGACCCGCAATGGTTAACTTATGGGTGTCCTTAATGGGTCGGGTTTAATAAACTAAATAAAACCCGATTAGCTTAATGTGGGATTGATTGGGATTAAGTCTCTTTATTTGAGTAGAATTCTATCCTAAAATACCCTTAATAGACTAGAATTCTATCTCAATTCTAAAACTGAAATCAATCTCAACAATTCTAATTGAAATTTAATATGAGATTAATTAAGAGTAGGTTTCCTTACTAGAGTAAAATTCAATCTCTAATTTTTTTTATCCTCATTAATTTCATAATCTTAATTAATTATGAAACCCAAAAGAATTAACCTCTCTTTTTTTTAATGTTTGCCCTTGTAGCTGTCAGCCCATGGTGGCCGGCAGTTGTTTCCCACCTACAAGAGGAGGTGCAGGCTGCATGCAGGCATGAGCCTGCATGCGCTACCAGCACACGCATGCTCGTGCGTGCACTCTATGTGCTCTTTTTGCAGAAAGCATGCAATGCTCTCTGCAGAGAGCATTCATGTATCCCTTCCCTTTTGGATATTAACTTAAGCCTTCCATGCTTGCAGGCTCCCCTGCATGCATGCGTCCAGCCACCAAAAGTTTTTTTTTTTAAATTTTCAAAATTTTTTTTTTGAAATAACAACACGCAGACTAAAAATTCCAAAAATATATGACAAATTCAATAAAAAAACACCCCTTTTAATCTTTTAATTTAATATATGAGACACAAAATATTTATTGAATCAAAGGAAAGTATTTATTCATGATTTTTATTAATCGAGATCAAAAATTTACTTTATATCCTGATGATCTGATAAAGAGGAGGCTCTGATACAAATTGTTAGATCTAATTTTATTCCATACAAGATCCCATACATGCATAGCCTCTATCATGATCAAAGGGAAGGGGTTTTAGACATACCTGATTCCATCACGAAAGGGATGCCGAAAGTTGCACGATCTCGAGGACTCTGGAGTTGAGGGAGAGAATTTTTCTCTCTAACCACCAAGTTCTCTTCTTTATCCTTAGAGGAGATGAAAGGCCTCCAAGAGAGAGATTGTCATTGTAGTGGAGAGAGAACCCTACCCATGATATATGTAGCATCAAGGAAATCTAGTTCAACTCATCATAGATCTATGCCCTTGATATATAACATGAGTTTCACACGTGTAGATGAGTCCCACATTTTAATTTAAATACACTCATGGCTAAGTGTAATTGAAAACGTGTCTAGACCCAAACCATTTAGGCTTGATCAATTTTTTATTGGGTCAAACAACATAGGTTAAGTGGGCGGGTGCAAATATCCAACTGACTTGATTAGGCCCAAAATAAGTTAGACTTCAAAACATAATAAGTCTAACACATGTTTCATCTATTACTAAACCATTATTATCCGTTCATCAATTTTTCAAAGATAATTGTTGTTTCTTTGAATTTCATTCTGATTTTACTTCTTGTGAAGGACCCAGCAATAAAAACCACCCTTTTGTATGGAATGAATGAAAGAGGATTATACCGGTTGCAAACATTCTGATTTTACTTCTTGTGAAGGACCCAGCAATAAAAATCACCCTTTTGTATGGAATGAATGAAAGAGGATTATACCGGTTGCAAACAATCATTAACACAATTTCATCTATGACACTAATCAGTGAACAAACATCATTTGATAAATGACATCAATGTGTTGGTCATCTTAGTTCTTGCACGTCCAACAAGTCATTTGTTATCATAGTCTTCCTTGTTTATATGTATCGCATCAAAATAATTGTATTTCTTGTCATTTTGGTAAATGTACTCATTTGTCACTTCCTCTTTCAAGAACAATAAGTGATCATTCATTAAATTTAGTGTCCAGTGATATTTGAGGTCTTTCTCCGATGCCTTCCACTGATGGTCCCAAATATTTTGTCATTTTATTGATGATTACTCGAAGTTTATTGCCTTTTCCTAATTATAAAGAGATATGATGTTTTAAATGTATTTCTTCAATTTCAGTCTATGGTTGAACCTTTTTGAATGCAAATTAAAATGCTTTCAATCAGATTGAGGGGTGAATTTCAAAAACCTTTTGCATCATTTCTCAAATTGTGAGATCACTCATCAAGTAACATGTCCTCATACACATGAACAAAATGGTTCAGCAGAATGTAAAGTTTGACATATTGTTGAAATTAGACTAACATTACTTGCTTATAGCTTATTTTCTCTTAAATATTGGAATTTTACTTTACAACAGCTACATTTTTTATAAATCGACTGCCCACTCATACACTTGCTTGCATGTCATCTTTTCAAAATCTATATGGTCGTTCTCCCGATTATTTTTTCCTTAATGTTTTTGGATATGCCTCTTGTCCATTAACTCAGCCATATATTAAATAAAAATTTGATTTTGCGAACAACTCGTTATGTCTTTCTTAGTTATGGTTCTCATCATCATGGTTATATTTGTCTTGACAAGAAAAATCAACGTACTTATCTTGCTCGACATGTCTTTTTTGATGAAGAGACTTTTTCATTTGCTGAAACGTCCATATTAGGTTGTCCACCTTCTGTGTCAATATCACCATGGATTGCAATTCCCTCTTTTTGACAACTGATACAAAAGTACTCACCTTCATTATCTTGCAATACTTCAAGTCATACACATGCTAATCCTGCAACAACAATATCTTCTTATTTTCATGCTTTGCCAACAAACTTTAGTCCTGAAAATATACATCTAGAACAAAACTATTCAACACCATGCATACAAACATCTGCCTCCTCATCTCGCACTTCTGTACCCACATCACCTGCAAATTGCCCTCCGATCAAATCCATACAACCTTCCCAGTTATCTGCACTTTAGACGGACTCAATATTGAAAATATGATGCATGCTACGAAATCTAGCTCTAATGATGTTGATATTATTTCTAGCTCTGCAGCTCCAACATGTTCGCATCATCCAGTGGTGCTTCATGAGAAAGCTGCTATTGATTATCGTGCACTGACTGGTAAAACAAGGTCAAAAGCTCTTCTTTAAAGTCATCCCTTCCTCCCAACTGCTCTAATTTCTACAATGATAGATGACTTTAAGCTGACCTGCTTCAGTGAAACTACTAAGCATTCTCAGTGGCGTGGAGTAATAACTGAAGAAATTACTGTACTTCTTCGCAATGACACTTGAACTATTGTTTCACGTTGTCCCCAAGTGAATGTTGTAGGTTGCAAATGGGTGTTTCACATCAAGCGCAAAGCTGATGGTATGTTTAACCACCTCAAAGCATGTCTTGTTGCAAAGGGTTTCAAACAGCAAGAAGGCATCGATTGCAATGAGACATTCATCCTAGTTGTAAAGCCTATCACCATTCAGATAGTTCTGACAATTGTCGTCTCAAATAACTAGGTAACGAGCCAACTTGATGTCAGTAATGCTTTTTTACATGATACACTATCTGAGGATGTTTACATGTCTCAACCTCCAGGATTCTTAGGTGAGGTTCATCCAGATTTTGTATGCAAACTTCACAAATCTCTATATGGTCTCAAATAAGCGCCACATGCTTGGTTTGAATGGCTCAGCTCCTTCCTTATTATTCTGGGTTTTTCTGGTTCCAAAATTGATAGATCATTGTTCATTTATTCCTCCGAGAGTATTTTTGTATATTTGCGTATTTATTTTGATGATATTTTGATTACTGGTAATATTCCAGATTGTTCATCAACTTATTAACCAGCTTGGTCGAGAGTTTGCACTTAAGGATCTTGGGCATTTGCATTGCTTCTTTGGCATCGAGGTGATCCGTCATCCAAAAGGTCTCATTCTCTTACAACAAAGATATCTTCTTGATATTCTTTGCGCACAAATATGGAGGGGGTGAAGCTGGTTCAAACCCCACTTTCTCCTTCAATAAAACTCTCCGAGACTGGCGATAATTGCCTGCCAAATCCTCAATTTTATTATAGTGTTATTGGTGCACTTCAATTGCCACGTTAACTCGTTCAGATCTATCATTTGTTGTTAACAAAGTTTGCCAGTTCATTCAAATGCCCACAGATGATTATTGGCAAAGTGTGAAACGGATACTTCAGTACATCAAGCAAAACTTTATCATATGGTATTTTATTCTCCTCTGAAAATTTTCGTATGTTATTTATGCCTTCTTTGATGCGGATTGGGCTACCTTCTTTAATGTGAATTGCGTGGCTGTCAGGATGATCAAACACAGTTGCTAGATCTTCCACCGGATCTGAGTATCGATCCTTAGCAATTACCAATGCAGAAGTAATGTGGCTATGCTTCTTGCTTCATCAATTGGGGATTCATTTGTCTCGTCCACCAATATTGTGGGGTAACAATTTAGGAGTTATATATTTAACATCCAATTCTTTGTTTCATGCACTCACATAGAAGCAGACTTTCATTTTGTGTGAAATTATGTTGCAAAGATAAATTACTTGTTCATTATCTCTCCACTAAAGATCAAATAGAAGACATCACGATAAAGACTTTAATGGCTTCTCGCTTTACTTCTCTTCGTGACGAGCTGCAAGTTTACTCTAGAGAACCTCCAACTTGAGGGGGCGTATTAGAGATGTTCAAATTCATTGTATTTAGTTTGTTGAGATCTAAACTGTTAAGATCCAAATTGTTGTGCTTTAGATAAGATAGCCTAACATTTCATTGCAGTCTCATAGTTATGATTAGCGGCGGACACAATATGTTTTTTTAGAATGGGTGTAAATATTATATGACAAGAGAGAAAAAATTAAAAAATAATGTTACACTCACCAAGACTTAAACTTGTGACATCCAATAACTTAGATTATGAGTTACTATTTGAGTTAGAGCTAAAGTGTTTTTTTTTTTTTTTTTTTGGCTAGTAAAAATAATATAAAAAGAAGAGATTATATAAAAAAAAGTTACAAACTATAGGTACTGTTCCATTATTTAATAAAATCCGTAATGAGCATCCGCTCACACTGGACTGCATGTGGGTCTGCGTCTGACTATGATTCACGTTATAGACATAATGTAGTTGTGACTCTTTGTAAAAAGATGAGATATGCTAACCTAATTTGTTTGTTTTAACCATATCTATGTAAATCTTTATAAAAACAAGTAATAAAACCTTTCAAGGAGTGAGAGTTACCATGAAATTTTTCTCTATCTTTAGTTTCACATTGTTTTCTGATGGAATGAGAATGGATATCTTGAACTTCACTTATAAAAATCACATTAAAAATAAATTGATAAATTAACCATATCTTTTTGTAGTGGTTTGTTTCCAACCTCCTCGAGATCATGACACGTGTTCAATCAGTGTCAAACAAGCAAGTGACATGTGGCCGCTTCCAGAACTTCTGAGCAGGAGTCTTCATTCAATTCAAACTCCTAGCAGTAATTCAAACTCCGAGCAGTATGAGTAGCCAGAAAAAGAGATAAAGTTGGTCACGAGTATCTCTATCTTTAAAGTCAAATCTCCGTTTGAACTCGACAGTTACAGCTCGGCAACGGATCGATCATATCTACAGCTGGACACAGACTATTAGATAAAGATAAACACTTGTTCAATCAATTCAAATCAAGATGTTTAGCTCTAACCGCCTCTTAGATAAGCGGTTAAATGTTTAAGCATAACTGGACTCTGCAGCCTGATCGAATAGATACTACCTGTATAAATAGCATACCCCTTCCAACGTGAAGAGGGAGATCAATTCAACTGAGAAACCCTAATGCGTGTGATTAGAGCGATAACCATTGTAATTTCTCCTGAATTATAGTGAAATCCCCTTTTCTTTCTCCGTGATTTTTTTTTCTCTTTAGATTTTTCACGTAAATCTCGGTGTTTGTGTTGGTCTGATCTGAGATTTATTTTTTATCTCCTCAATTTAGCTGCGTTGATAAATTTCCTAAGAATTACACATTGCACTTTTTCTAACAATGTGGCTGTGCATAAGGCAGCATACTCGTCGCATGTTAGTTACATTATTCTCACTGCTTAAACTTCAAGCGATGTGGGCTTTCTCAAAGTAGTTAATTTTTTATGCTTTACTTTCTAGTAAAGGCAATATTACCCACAGAAGCAAAAAAGCACTCTCTGTTATGAAAAATCAACAATGGTGGCTATCCACCAATCCACCCGTCAAATCCACTGTGCACCATAAATAAATTTACTATGCGCTGATGTAAGCGATGACGCAAGCGACTGCATAGTGCCCCCAAGGTTTTCCTATAAATAGGTCCTTCCTGATTCATTTCAATGTACACACAAATTCAGAAATCAATAAGAATTCCTACTTCTACTCTGCCTCTAAAATTCTCTGCTTTGGTGTTATATTCTCGGAGTTTTTACAACACGTTATCAGCACGATCACTCTAGTCTGTCCCCAGCCTCTACCTCCGTCAGCTCAGGGAAAAAGCCTACCACGTCAAGTCTCTACCTCCATTAGCTTAAGGTAAAACTTGTCACGAGCCTCTGCTTCCATTACTCAAGGAAGAGTCCTATCACAAGTCCCAGCTTCTACCTCTACAATCTCAAGGTAAAATTGGCAAGTTACTATACTTATGATATTCGTATAACACCACTACTATAATAAAAGGAGGCTCTGCCACCTATTTATAGAAATGTGATGTGATTACGAAAACTGAATTATTATACTAATTATATTCATATAACATCATTACTATAATGAAAGGAGGCTCTGCCACCTATTTATAGTAAAGTGATGTGATTATGCTATCTTTACTAACATCTAACTTGATGCTTGCGTGGATTAAACCCCAAGCTTCTAACATTATATATTTTATTATTCTACTATTATATCTGGACAAACACCCACTGAAAGGTTTACCGAGTAGCGTGGTGTGCCAATATTTATTTCAATAATTACTGCTTTATTAATTATGCCTGCAAAACACCCACCAAGTAGAGTGGCGTGCATATATTATAGCTCGTAAATATATATAGTACAATGCATTTATTTTACCATTTCCTTAAGTACAATATTTAATTATATAAAATCTAAATTGTTTTTCTCTCTCCCCAACGGCTAAAACCCCCAACGGCTATACCCCCAACGGCTAAAAAACCCCCAACGGCTATAATCCCCCAACGGCTAAAACCCCAACGGCTATAAACGCTATTTTTCATCCTATAAATTGGTGAATTCTAAACCACACAACTCACTCCTCAATCTCTCTTCATTCTAAAAATTTTCATCATCTCTAGAAGCTTTGCGTTCGAGTTTTTTCGCATGATGCTTAGTCCAGCTTTGATGTTTCTTATTGCCGTCATCATCATCAACACTTCCATCGTTTTTCTTGGAGACATGGATCCAAGTGAATTGTACCCGTATTTTTTTATTTTAATGTTCACTTTTCCTCTTCTACTTGTAGCTATTATGGTTGACATGCAAATTTTCTTTGAGAAATAAAAATGTTGTGATTCTAATTATTTTTATATTTTGTTATAGTTATCACCATGTCAAACTTTGCAAAGCTTGAGTTCATTCCACTTGATATCACGGGGAGAAATTATATGTCTTGGGTTATTGATATTGAGATACATCTTGAGTCAATGGGTCTCACTGAGACCATTAAAGAAATAAATTCTACGTCGTCACAAGATAAGGCAAAGGCGACAATCTTTATCCGCAGACATCTTGATGAAAGTCTAAAGTGTGAATATCTCACTGTTAGAGACCCAAGTGCTCTATGGAAAAACCTCAAAGAAAGGTTTGATCATCAAAAGGAAGTTGTGCTCCCTGCCACTCGTGATGAATGGAATGCTTTGCGCTTCCAAGACTTTAAGAAAGTTAGCGACTACAACTCTGCAATGTTCAGAATAGTATCCCAGTTGAAATTCTGTGGGGTAGATATCACAGATGAAGAAATGTTGGAGAAGACTTACTCCACATTTCATGCATCCAACATAACACTGCAACAACAATATAGGTTGCGTGGTTTTAAGAAATATTCTGAACTAATTTCATCTCTTCTTGTGGCAGAGAAAAATAATGAACTTTTGATAAAAAATCATCAGTCTCGTCCCACTGGTTCAGCAGCATTTCCAGAAGCAAATGCTGCATTTTCTAAAAATTATGGACGAGGATATAATTATGGACGCGGCCGTGGACGTGGTCGTGGTCGTGGCCGTGGACGTGGCCGTGGACGCGGCCGAAGTGGTTTTTACAACCCTTCACAGAATAACGCGATCCACAAGAAGCATCATGTGGAAAGACATGAAAAAGGAAAAGATGTTCGTGAAAGTTCTCTTCGGAATCCTGAAGATTGCTGTTACAAATGTGGCTCCAAAGGACACTGGGCTAGAGTGTGCCGAACACCGGAGTACCTTTGCAAGCTCTACAAAACATCCTTGAAAGGAAAAGAGAAAGAAGTAAATTTCACTGAACATGATGATCCTATGGATGATTCAACTCATCTTGATGCTTCGGATTTTACTGATGATTTTGTTGATCTTCCAATCCATCGTGATATTGGTGATAATTAGATATATGATTGTATTATCATATTTTGTTATTTGTAATTTTCAAATTTATCTTTGAATGAAATATTTCCCTTATAATAATATGTTTCAAATTTTATTCTTACCAAATTATTTATTTTTGCATGAAGCTTGATATGGATTATTCTAATGATGAAGTCAAGACCAAAAGTGGAGAGATTTGCATACCGGATAGCGGTACAACACATACTATTCTCAAACATAAAAGGTACTTCTCTGAATTAAAACCAACAAAGGCAATCATCAATACAATATCAGGTCCTGTAGACTTGATTGAAGGGACTGGTAAAGCCAGCTTTATATTGCCAAATGGAACAAAGTTTTTCATAAAAGATGCTTTGTTCTCACCAAAATCCAAAAGAAATTTGTTGAGTTTTAATGATATATATCTTCATGGATATGATACTCAGTCTGCAACTGAAGAAAATATGAAGTATATGTATCTTACTACTTATGTATCAGGAAAGAAGTGCATACTAGAAAAACTACCAAAGCTTTCCTCAGGATTGCATTATACATATATAAATGTGATAGAATCACATATGGTAGTTAAAGAGGATACAGAGACAGTAACTCTGTGGCATGATCATTTAGGTCATCCTGGTTCAATGATGATGCGAAGAATTATTGAGAATTCACATGGACATACATTAAAGGGCCAGAAGATCCTTCAAGTTAGTAAAATTCCATGTGAGGCTTGTTCTCTAGGAAAATTAATCACAAGGCCATCACCAGCTAAAATAAAAACAGAATCACCTACATTCCTTGAACGTATCCAAGGTGATATCTGTGGGCCTATACATCCATTGTGTGGACCATTTAGATATTTTATGGTATTGATAGATACCTCTAGTAGATGGTCACACGTATGTTTATTGTCAACTCGCAATGTGGCATTTGTGAGATTTCTTGCTCAGATAATTAGATTACGGGCACAATTTCCTGATTATACAATCAAGAGAGTTAGACTTGACAATGCTGGTGAGTTTACGTCTCAGGCGTTTAATGATTATTGTATGTCTATTGGAATAGTTGTTGAACATCCTGTTGCCCATGTACATACACAAAATGGTTTGGCTGAGTCGCTGATTAAGCGCCTCCAACTTATTGCTAGACCATTAATAATGAGAACAAAGCTTCCTATTTCTGTATGGGGTCATGCAGTTTTACATGCTGCAGCATTAATTCGCATCAGACCAAGTGCATATCATGAGTACTCCCCTCTACAATTAGCATTTGGTCAAGAACCAAATATTTCCCATCTTAGAATTTTTGGTTGTGCAGTATATGTGCCGATTGCTCCACCACAACGTACAAAGATGGGTCCTCAAAGGAGACTGGGAATATATGTAGGCTATGAATCTCCTTCTATTATAAGATATCTTGAGCCTAAAACCGGCGATGTTTTTACGGCTCGGTTTGCCGATTGCCACTTCAATGAGGCAATTTTCCCAGCATTAGGGGGAGAAAAGAAACAGCTGGAGAAGGAGATTACATGGAGTGAACCATCCTTATTGCATCTTGATCCTCACACAAGACAATGTGAGACAGAAGTGCAAAAGATTATGCACTTACAAGAAATAGCAAATCAATTGCCAGATGCGTTCACTGATACAAAAAGAGTGACTAAATCATATATACCAGCTGTAAATGCTCCTGCTCGGATTGAAATCCCAAAAGGACAACCCGAGAATGAAGTCACTCATGAGTCTAAGACACGCCTGAAGCGTGGTAGACCAATCGGTTCCAAAGATAAAAATCCTCGAAAAAGAAAAGGAGCAGATAAGCACGATGACCCCAATGTGCAAGAATGTGTTCCAGAAGAAACACAAAATAAGCAAGAATGTGTTCCAGAAGAAACACAAAATAAGACAAATCAAGAGATGAAAAATCCTGAAGATATAGAAAATTATGAGATCTCTATTGATTATGTCAATACAGGAGGATTATGGAATCGAAATAAGATGGAAAATATAGATGAAATATTTTCCTATTCCGTAGCATGTGATATTGTTAACGGAAGTGAGGATCCTGAACCAAGATCCGTCACTGAATGTCAAAATAGACCTGATTGGACAAAGTGGAAAGACGCTATACAGGCTGAATTGAGTTCGCTTAATAAGCGCAAAGTATTTGGGCCTATTATCCTCACGCCAGAAGCCGTGAGGCCAGTAGGATACAAATGGGTCTTTGTACGAAAACACAACGAGAAAAACGAGATTGTAAGGTATAAAGCTCGACTTGTTGCTCAAGGTTTTTCGCAAAGACCTGGAATTGATTATGAAGAAACGTATTCTCCAGTAATGGATGCAATTACGTTTAGATATTTAATCAGCCTAGCAGTTTCTAAAAATTTAGAAATGCGTCTTATGGATGTTGTTACAGCTTATTTATATGGATCGCTTGATAGCGATATTTATATGAAAATCCCTGAAGGATTTAAAATGCCTGAAGCATTAAGTTCAAAACCCAAAGAATTATATTCGATCAAATTGCAAAGATCATTATATGGGTTAAAACAATCAGGGCGCATGTGGTATAATCGCTTAAGCGAGTATTTATTAAAAGAAGGATATGTAAATAATCCTATATGCCCATGTGTTTTTATAAAGAAAACAACATCCGGATTCATTATCATTGCTGTATATGTTGATGATTTAAATATTATTGGGACTCACAAAGAGATCCTAGAAGCAATGATATATTTAAAGAATGAATTTGAAATGAAAGATCTTGGAAAAACCAAATATTGTATTGGTTTACAGATTGAGCACTTGCAAAGTGGCATACTTTTACATCAATCAAATTACACTGAAAAGGTCTTAAAACGCTTTAACATGGATAAAGCAAACCCTTTAAGCACTCCAATGGTTGTTAGGTCATTGAATGTGGAAAAAGATCCATTTCGCCCTCGCGAAGATAATGAAGAGGTTCTTGGTCCTGAAATACCATATCTAAGTGCAATTGGAGCTCTTATGTATCTAGCTAATTGTACCCGACCAGATATAGCATTTGCTACTAATTTATTAGCAAGATTTAGCTCATCTCCTACACGGAGACATTGGAATGGTATTAAACATGTATTTCGTTATCTTCGTGGAACAACTAACTTTGGTTTGTTTTATTCCAGAGGATCAAAACAAGAAATAAC
Organism: Agave tequilana; assembly: GCA_038442645.1. Lineage (NCBI taxonomy): Eukaryota > Viridiplantae > Streptophyta > Magnoliopsida > Asparagales > Asparagaceae > Agave > Agave tequilana. The sequence goes on from JAVJIF010026359.1 coordinate 25,933, forward strand.
TGGTTATGCAGATGCAGGTTATTTGTCAGATCCACATAAAGCCAAGTCTCAAACAGGATATGTGTTCACATGTGGAGGTGCAGCGATCTCTTGGCGTTCACAAAAGCAGACACTTATTGCCACTTCTTCTAATCATGCTGAAGTCATAGCACTCCATGAAGCAAGTCGAGAATGTGTATGGCTAAGGTCTGTAACTCAACACATCCAAGAAACTTGTGGATTACCAGTCAACAGAGATCCAACAGTACTGTTTGAAGACAATGCTGCATGCGTCGCTCAAATGAAGGAAGGATTCATCAAAAGCGACCGTACCAAGCATATACCCCCGAAGTTCTTCTCATTCAGCCAAGAGCTTGAAAAGGATAAGCAAATTACTATTCAGTATATCCGATCAAGTGATAATGTGGCAGATCTCTTTACAAAGGCACTTCCCCCTATAACTTTCAGAAAGCTTATTCATGATATTGGGATGCGTCATAAGCGAGATTTATGAAGAAGAACTACTCATGTCAACTTGAGGGGGAGCTTACGTGGCTGCACTCTTTTTCCCTTACTATGGTTTTGTCCCACAGGGTTTTCCTGGTAAGGTTTTTAACGAGGCAGCATAAAACACGTATACGGAGATGATGTACTCTTTTTCCCTTCGCTATGGTTTTGTCCCACTGGTTTTCCTAGCAAGGTTTTTAACGAGACATCATGTATGGTGGACAGCCAAGGGGGAGTGTTATGAAAAATCAACAATGGTGGCTATCCACCAATCCACCCGTCAAATCCACTGTGCACCATAAATAAATTTACTATGCGCTGATGTAAGCGATGACGCAAGCGACTGCATAGTGCCCCCAAGGTTTTCCTATAAATAGGTCCTTCCTGATTCATTTCAATGTACACACAAATTCAGAAATCAATAAGAATTCCTACTTCTACTCTGCCTCTAAAATTCTCTGCTTTGGTGTTATATTCTCGGAGTTTTTACAACACTCTCAAATTTAACCTAACTCTCATAAAATCAACGAGAATTGTGGAATCTTCTTCAAACACCGTTTACTTATTTGATTCAAAGTGAGAGTTGGGTCCAAAGTCGTCCTCACCAAAATTGATCTCGCACGCAGCAGAGAATTGTTCTCACATGTGACCCCACAGGTGACCTAATTAGCACTCACGTTTCAGTGCCCTGTGGCTTTCCTTGGGAGTAAAGCCTGCCTTTTTATTGTGGGGATCATTGATATGGTATCAATTGGAAAGGGTGAGTGCGAGAAAAATTTTGCCACATTTACGTTTTGGTTGGTGGAATTAATTCGTTTTTAGGTTCTCCAAAAAAAAACTCAAAGAGAGAGAATTTGTTTGAAATGATTTTTAGACAATAGTGTTGCTCCTCCCTGCGATGAGAAACGATTCAACTTATGAACGTTTTTATTTGCTTATTTGTTTTTATTTTGCTATTTTTCTTAGTGGAATTTATTTTCCTGTTTATTTCACATGTGGTATACAATGAACTTTGCTTCCTCCTAATAACTTGCTATATACGTGTGACATGGGAAAAGCAGAAGACTCTGGCAGCTGTGAATGGGAGTGGCAATTGAGTTGGGTCTAATCGGGTTGGGTCATATTTGAGTCAACTCATATGTAGATCCGATCCAATTATTAAATGGGCCAAAATGTGAAACCCTAACCCAATCCTGAGTTAAATGAGTCGACCCAACCCAATCCGCCTGATAAATGGGTCGCGCGCGGGTTGGTTGACCCATTTAACCTCATTTATAAAATTTAAACCCTTTAATAAATCCATTATAGTACAATTAACATCCAATTACAAAATAAGTTAAAAAAATTATAATTCAATTAAAAAAACAAATGAAAAATGTTCTTAACATCGATGATGACCAAAGTAATAACATATTGCCAGTGACACCTCACTGGTAAAGTAGTGAGAGTAAGTAATTGTAGAGAGCCCCAGATTCAAATCCTGACTGCCGCCAATGTTTTAAAAAAAGAAAAAAAGTAATAACATATTTAGCATCCATAACATACACACACATGTATGTATATGTACACACACACACATACACGCAATATTTGCGTTGAAAATATTCGACGCAAAACAAAAATTTTAGCCGCAATTTGACAGATTTTATATATATATATATATTATATATATATATATATATATATATATATATATATAGGGTAAAGTGTTCCTAGTACGTCTCTTAGACTACAATCGAAGGAGGAGTCTTAAAACTCCAACATCTCAAATAATTTTACGATCCGATCGCACATTATCAACTTCATGTCCTAAGATGTACACATATAAAAATCAAGTGATTTCAGGTTCGTTTACTCTATTTTCTTTGAGTTCAAATATTAACGGTTTTTAAAAGTAGAATAAAATGGAACGATTAGATCAATAAGTAAACGGAATTAAAATCATTTGATTTTTTATATGTGCACATCTTAGAACATGAAGATGAAAATGTGCGGTCAGATTGTAAAAAAAAATCGAAATGTTAGAGTTTTAAGCCTCCTCTTTAGATTACAATTTAAGGAGACCTACTAGGAACACTTTACCCCCCCACACACACCACACACATGCATGCATATATACATACATATATATAGAGATAGACTTGTGTCATTTCAGAAGGACTCGAGGCCAAATTCTTCCCACTCAAATACAACCGTACGACATCCGAATGTAAGATCCACTCTGTTGAAGTTGAACTACATTATTTCAAGTAATTAAAAATAAAAAATATGTATTTTTAATATTTTTGCTCATCCATGAAGTAGGTGAAAACATGTACGATCGAAATAGTGAGTTGGTTAGTTTAACGGTGAGTTGGTTAGATAGAAGCCTGTTGGCTGTAACCTTGATTTACAAGACAGACGTTTACTACAATTAGCCTTAGAAAAATCCTAATTTTTTTTAATTTCTTGATCAATTGTCAAGAATAATATTTTATTTGCATTTATGAAAAACAAATAAATCAACTATTGTATGAAGAGTTTTCTCACAACAAATCGAAATTCAATTTGCTCAAGAAAATAAAGGAAGTCAAACCTGTTTTTCCAGAATTCATCATTAATATCACTATCCTAAAGAAAACGGCAATTTCCATTAAGTTTCTTACGGTTCTTATGGAGACTATTCCTTTTTCTCTCTTTTTCTTTTTCTTTTTGATAGAAGAAGAGAGCTACTCACCCTCTTCTGTGCAAGAAGCCCTACAGATCCCATTGTGGAGAGAGTGTGTAAAATCTTAATGATAGAGTTTTTTAAACTCCTTGGTGATAGAACGGAGTTTGTACGGAGTGCTAAGATGCAGCAGATACGCAAGCAGATACAATCACCTGTCGACAGGACCCCCTAGACTGTTGATAGGCCAACAAAACTATCGACAGATCCTGATTCGGGTCTGTCGGTAGCAATTTATAGAGAGCAGGATGCGTATCAGGCTGTCGACAGTCTCTTTGACTGTCGACAGCGTTTGGGTTCTAGGCGTATCCGAGTATGGTTTCTGATCTGAATTCAGGTTTGTTGGTTTCTTTTTCTTCATGAACTTTGTAGCTATATAAGGAGAGGTATTGTCCCAATGTATTATATCCTATAATTAACTGATCAATAAGATCTCTCTCCCGTTCTTCTCCGAGGATGTAAACAATTGTTGAATCTCGTTATATCTATGTTTTCTGTGTATCTTTCTCTGTTTGTTCTTGCCAATTGGTGACTATTCTGCAACATACTCTGGTGTTTGCACTTATGTAATATCCCTGTTTTGAAATACAGTGTTTAAATAAAATATAATGGTATTTTAATATGTATATGTATATTTATTTATTAATTTTAATTATTATATGAGTTACTATTACTAATTGTTATTAATTACTATTATCATAGATTATAATGATTTTATTAATAGGTAATGTTATTAAAATTATTTTGTATTTTTGCATGTGTATAAGTGAGCCCAAGCCCATCTCCATATTTTCCTATTTTCTATCTCATTTCTTATCTTCCATTTTTCCTAAACCCATTATCTATACCTAAAGCCTAAGCCCACTCTGTTTCTCCCTTTTCTCTCCTTTTTCATTTTTTTCTCTTCATTTTAATTCAGCCCATAACAAGAGCCCAAGCATGAAGCCCATTCCTTTTCCTTATATCTTTTCCTTTCTTTCTTTTCCAATTCATAATCAAGCCCATCAACTTAGTCTAATCAATACAAATTCTAAACCCATAACCCAAATCCTATCCATATAATCTTAATAATTAATCTAAATCTTAACTAACCTTATTCCTCTTTAAACCTAATCACTAACCCTAATCCATCATCATCATCTCCCCACTTCCTCTTCACTGCCTCATACCCCTTACCATCACCTTCACCCACTGCCGAGCACCCAACGATCCACTCCACCACCTCTCAGAGTGCCGCCGGTGTGCCAACTTCTCCGCCGAATATCGTACACCCTCCGGCGAGATCCGCGAACCCAACCTCCTCCTTGCGCCTCCATGGCCTTCTCCTCCATCTTCCCTACCCACCTCAGCCTTCTCCTTCGCGCTATCCTCCTCTTCGTTCAGTCCACAGCCTCCGTAAGCCACCATGGCCACCACACCACGACCATACACCGCCGCCGGAGCTCGAGACTCATGGCCACCACACCACGGCCATACACCGCCGCCGGAGCTCAAGACTTGACGCCCATGACTGCCACCACATCCACTGCCATCCCCTACCTCTATCGTGCCCTTTCCCTTGCACCACCTCCACCGAACCACACACCATCTGCATCTTCTCCTTCTTCCCCAGCGTGCATCCATCTTCCTCCTTCCTTCTCTAACAAGCCTCCTTGTGCCCTCCTTCACACAATAGCCGAAGGCCAACCTCATCACCACCGAGCACACCCTCTGTCGGAGTCGTCCTCCATCATCGCTAGCGAGCTCCTCTCCCAGCATCCTCTCCGGCGAGAGCCGCGAGCACCGACCACCAACTCTGCCTTGTCGCTGAAGGCTGACACTTCTCCGCAACTGCCCGCGACTGTGTAACTCTCCTTCCCTCTCTTTCTACGTGAACAGTGTGTGTAATTTCCTCTCCCTTATTTAATTTCCTCTCCTTATTTATTTCCTTCTCTCTCTTTACCTGAGTGTGTATTATTTTCCATTGTGTGGTGTGTGTGTGTGTACATTATGAATATAGTTGTGCATGAGTGTGGGTTGTGTAATATTCTCTCTCATGTCTCTTTCTATCTCTTTTAAATCCCTTTCTGTATTTTTTGGTGTAAGTATGTGCGTGTAGCTCTTCTCTCTCTTTCTCTGTGTGATGTTGTGTACGTGCACGCGTGGGTGTATTTTTAATTAATGTGTAGTATGTGTAGTGTGTGTGTTTTGTGTGTATATGAATGTGTATATAGGTATGTATGTATATGTATATTTATGTGTGCATGAGTATGTGTGTGTATGTATGCACTCTTCTTTCTCTCCGTATGTGCACAAGTATGAGTATAAATATGTGCGTGTATGTATCTGTGTGTATTGCAGTTGTATCTGGACCCGTTTATACGATTCAGACCCAGTAACAGGAGATTCAGACTCGTGTTCGTTGTGGACCCGATACGTCAAGCGATTCGAAAACCGACCCACGAGCCGATTTGGAGATCCGAACTGGTTCATGCAGTGAATACCCGGTGGTGATTCGGACTCAAAACCGTGTCATTTCATATGAATGCTCTTGGTTTACTTTAGTGGGTATTTCAGTATTGTTTCACGTGAGATTTTAACCTTGTTTCAATAAACATTAATTTATGTTTAAATTATTGTTCATGATGATTCACACTCATTAATTACTGTCCACGTCCACATGTATTATACACAAAATGAATTGCCTTGTGAATATTTTATCTCTTTAAATGAATTTTGCATATTACTGTTGGTCCTGAACATCATGATACCATTTGAAAACTTGAATGATTATACTTGACATCTACCTGATAATCATATTGTCCATGTAATTAATGTTGTTGGGAAATATTATTATACGGTAACAATATCGTCCTACTTATCCTATATACTGATATCTTGTTATACTTCTATCCTGTTGATACTGTTGATGTTGTTACCGTGACTATAACCGATTATCCCAGTGATCTAAGTAACATGTACTTAAACTAATCTTGATAATCTAAATAACATAATATTAAACAACTTACATCGGGAGTGGGAAATTGATGGAGGAAATATTTGTATTTGGGTAGATCTAGGATATAGGTTGCGCAGCCGAAAGAGGGTTCCACTGCAGGGTTCGCGTGGGGTGACTGACGCCCTATCTTTTTCTTGTTCCTATTATACATGTTATACATGTTACCTGACATGTTATACTTAATACCTGACTACCCAGCGGTAAGGCCTGTTCCAGTGCCGGAAGTCAGGGCCATTGTCCCGGTATGTACGGGACCCACTTAAAACACAGACAATATCTCCAACCAATTAGTTTCATAACATAGGATCTAGATTGGTATATGCAGTAGGCGTAGTATGGGATGCGTCTACTGCAGGTGACAATTAGTGTTAACTGACATAATAATAATAAAAACTGAATCTTACATTGATATTGTAGAGTGAACCTGATACATGCATGTTATGATAGACACCTGATCGTGCTCATGATCCGACATATGATTGTATAACAGACTGGTTTTATTACTATGTAAATTATGTATTATATGTTGTTGGCCCAGAGGCCCATCACTCTAGTTTTGATGATGATTAACTCATATAGTTATAGTTTACTAATAATCTTGTATTTAAATAGTTTCAGTGATTGACCAAGATATTAGTAGGTGTTTAGCTTCAACAAAGGAGTTTTTAGAGCTTTCACATGTAGATTCAAAAGCTCGAGCGTCAAGATCGCATCTAGTACTCGTTTAGAGTCAAGCTCGTTGGATCGCGTTTGGATCGAGTCGGCTTGGAGACAAGAAGACTTCGGTTTGTGTTTTAGTTTAAGTTTGTTTAGATCTTGTGAAAAGATAGATAGTATTGATATGCTCAAGTTCACACACACATACACAAGTTTAAAGTTTATTGGTTTTGGTTTTCGGTTTAACCGATTTTGGATTTCATGTCAAAAACATAGATACATATATCTTTTATGTATATTGGATTCTATCCATATACAATATGTTTCAAAGTTGTTTCAATATCATGTTTTTGTATTTACATGAGTTCTGGAAAAACGATTTTCCATTTCAAAAATTCAAGTTTTGAAAAATACCAATTTTATTTAAAGCCTAATTTCAATATCACAAAAATGGTTCAAATAATTTATAATATGTGTTGAATTTTTATCACACATATTTATATTTCAAAGATCTTATAAGAACTTATTTTTGTGAAATTTATGAGTTTTTATGGGATTTAATTGAAGTTAAAAAGACAAGTTTTCAATTCCCTTTAATCCCAGTCAGACTGCTCTGGCGGTCGACCGGACGGTCGATAGGACCAGGAGTCAGTCGACCGTCATGATCGACCCATGTGCATGGGACGTGCAGAAAGGCAATCCTATTCGGCCAGTCGATCGCGCATTCGACCGACTGAAATCACCCTACTCTTGGGTAGGGGTCGGTCGACCGGGCGATCGACCGATGGCTTTGGCCCGGTCGACCGGTGGTCGACCGTAGGCTCAACGGTCAGAAAAGTGATCGTTGGCCGGTCGACCGGCGGTCGACCGGAAGGGCAGTTTTGCCCTTTCCTGGCTGCCAACGGGCAGATTCTTGAGAGGGTTTAAATACCCATCTCTTGAGCTGGTTTCTTGATGGTTTTTGAGAGCAAAAATTTTCCATCTTCTTAAGTATTTTAGCAACAAGTTTAAAAGAGTTTTTGTGCCAAAAGATTCATTCTTTATTTGTTTTAAAGGGTTGAAAAAAATCAAAGAAAAAGAGAAGTCTTTGGGAATTATTTTTGTTCTTCATTTCTATTTTATCCTAGAAGTTTTCCCAAGTATTTTCTTTGTGATTTGGAATTCCAAATTCTTTATATTCTCACACTTGAGCTATTTATCTATCCTATCTATTAGGATCTTTATTTTGTGGGAAAATTGGTTTGTGGTTATTGAGACCACCAAGTGTTGTAATCCTCTTTACTTTGTGTTATCCCTCTTGTGTAGAGGCGATTGTGGAGGAGTTTGGTTTGGTTGGTATCCCTCTAAGTGTAGAGGTGATTGAGGTTGGAGTTTTGGCTTAGTGCCTTATCTCTCTAAGTGTAGAGGTGATTGTTAGAGTGTTAGCTTTGAGCCTTATCCCTCTAAGTGTAGAGGAGGTTGTGCATTGGGTTGTGGCTATCCCTCTAAGTGTAGAGGTGATTGAGATTGTATTGGCTTTGTGCATATCCCTCTATTAAGAGGTTGATCTTGTGTGGCTTTATGTCTTGCCTCTTGTGTAGAGGTTGTTGTTGTTTGAGAAAGGAGTTGTGCACTCCAAGTTTATATTCTCAGTGGAGGTTCCCTATGTGGGAAGTCCTGCGTGGATGTTATAGTGAAAATCCTTCTATGTGAAGGCAGGGACATAGAGCAGCGGCTCGAATCTCGAAACATATCTTATTTTTTGTGATTGATCCACTCTCTCTCTTATATCTTGCATTGATTCATATTGTTCATATCATATATGCTTGGCATTGTTGGTGTGTCTCACTTGTTTTGAACCAAGAGAGCTTTACATAGCACCTCAACTCTTATTTAGAGGAATTTAGAGGAGATAGTCCAGAGCCCGTCACCGGGAATTCGGCTATACTCTTTGGTTACACTAAGTGTGTTGCAATTTATTTTTAATTCCTCATCTTTTGTCATTAGATTAGCCATACACCTATTCATCCCCCCCCCCTCTAGGTGTACTTTCATATGTTATCCTAATACTTGGGGTATGTTGATTGATAGTATAGTGTATTATACTCTTTTTTTATTACAGTTATATTCTTATTATTTTCATATTCAGTATATTTTTATATTATGGTATGTTCACACATTATATGCACATGCACCATTCCCTCATTTTCACACACTTATTGCGAGTTCTGACTCCCTAGATTTGCGCATATGATATATAAGTATTTCTTTCATTGAGCAGGTATTTGAAGTGATCATGTGTATCTGAGAAGTGTGAAGTCTCTTTTGCTTGATCATCGGATTCTTTAGTATAGTTCATGTATTTATTTTTATTCTGTTGACTTCCTTTGATTCTTTATTATTTGGACTCCATATTGTTCTATTTGACTTATTCGTAGAATGATATTATCATGTGTGAAAAATATTATATGTATTATTGCAGTGACTTTATTGCCTTTATTGTTGATTTATATAGTCATTTTAGGCTTAGTTATATACGTGGGGTTTTTCCTCGCGTATATACGTCGCGGAATCTCGTCGCGTCTTCGCTCCAGCGTATTGGGAAGTGTGGCGTGACAAAGCTTTCCGAGTTTTCAATGAAGAGTTTTTTTTTTCAGGTGGAGCAAATCGCTTTGAAAACTATTCGACTGTTTCATTTAGTGGTAAATATCTGATCTTTATCTATTTGAATTTGTTTTCACTAATTATTTTCCGCATTGATTTGCTGGAATTGCTAGAAGAGTTTGTCGGGAATAGTCAATGTAACGGTCCCAGATTTTTTATATTCTCAATTAACATAAACATCCTTTTAAATTGATAGATTATCATAATCATCTCCAAATTTTTAAAAATTTCGGCAGCACCACTTTGGTAAATACTTATCTGACCTGATATACAATGTCAACCACAAATAGTATAGCCAATAGCAACCTACTTATTCTAAATCGAGATACATAAACTAATATTTAGCAACCATCCACGCAATCATAATAATATTTCGGCTCACAATGGCCTACTTATTCTCCAAATAACAATTTCGGCTTGACTTCGCCTACTTATAAAACACAATAACATAAGCTCGAAGTACCCCTCAGGCATCGACAGAATAATGCAGTATTGATATAAATCCAACTTATCATGATCAGCAAAAATAACTCAATAATACATCTTTGAGAATACATATCTCGATATCGCTAATCAATAAAACTATCTCCGATCTCAACTCGAAAATGAAACTTTTACAACAAATCTCTGAACATATTTATACAAAATCAACTATCTATCCCACATCTATACACATACATATGTAAGCACAACACAATATGATTAAATTACACGTAAGAGAACAGATTTATCCAAAATAAACTCCACGCAGCTTAAACCGGGCCCTTGTCCCGACGCGACCTGCAAACATACTAGTCTGTGGGGGAGTGAGCTCGATAGCTCAGTGAGTAGAGTCAGAAGAAAATCAAGGGATGATCTACAGATTAAATAAGAAATTTGCTTTTCTTCAAACAACAAATATAGTTACAGAGTAAGAGAAACAAAAAATAATGTATCATAATAAATAATCAACACAACTATCTATATATTATGTGGGATGGTATGATCCCTTTGGTCATTAGTTTACTAAAACTTCTTTAAATTTTTATTTCGCATATTGCAAGGTTTATGAATTCAGTAAAATACTTTCTCAGTTATTTAGTATATGTTTGAGTTCATCTGATGTATTCACAGTATGTAACACATACATATTTCATATCTCATGCACAAAGTGTGTCAATCACAATCATACTTTCATAAATATAGCTTATCAATCTAGATAGTGCACACATCACAAATGTACTTGTATATCTTATAATCATAGCACACTCTATAGAATTGGCATAGCGTACCTAGTAAATACACATCATCCATTATTCATATGCATATACAAGGCATAAATAAAGTGTGAGATTATCTGTCTTCCCCTTCCTACCGGCTCCCGCCCGGCCCCTTCCTCCGTTATAAATATATAATATAGCAATAACACCGTCTTCCCCCGCTATTGGCTCCCGCACGGCCCCTTTCTCCATTATAAATATATAATATCGCAATAACACCATTTTCCACCTCCTATCGGATCCCGCCCGGACCCTTCCTCCTTTATAAATATATAATATAGAAATAACACCATCCTCCCCTCCCACCCGGCCCCTTCCTCCATTATGCATAGATGCAACAAATATGTGTGTGTGTGTGTGTGTTGGAACTTGATTCTGATGATACATTTGTGAAGTCATTTCATTGGAGCTCTATCTAATAAGCTTATACAGCGTTCTACATGCTCAAGACTTCCCAAGGATAATGGCTATGGATGTGTATTATAATATTTATTAGAATGTTAAAATTCTTGGAACACACACACATCATAAGCCTATTAGTCGACTTATACTCTTGATTAGTCGACTTATACATCCTATAGTCGACTTGACATTTTATGTAGTCGACTAACCTTTGTACTGAAAAGTTATCAACTCTCTGTTTCTTGACAGCTAACATTGTTAGTCGACTTATCAATTTATTAGTCGACTAATACATGTTGTAGTCGACTAATATAATCTGCTGGTCGACTAATTTTAGTTTTTAGAAATATGTCTCTTGTATCAGCCATACCCTAGTCGACTTGCCCCCTTTATAAGTCGACTATTATAGGCAAAAATCAATACCCTAGTCGACTAACCCCCAACCTCAAGTCGACTAATGGCAGTTTCTGACTGTTAAATAGTTTCTGATTTCTAGTGTTTTATCCAACGTTTCAAAATTCAAATTCAAGTTAATAACTTTCCTAACTAACTATAGATTTCACCTATAAATAGGGATGTTGTCCTAGGCTAAATACACCAATTCATATCAATAGTTTTCCGCCCAAAAACTCTGTTCAAAAATCTATTTTTCAGAAAATTATTTCCACTTTCTATTCTTCACAAAAATTCCAATCCTTTAGTGAAGAATTCTGAGAGTCCACCTATAAGAGTCCTTATTTACGATCACATACAGATTCAAGGCTTATAGGATTGATTGTAATCACTCAAAGAGAAAGTGTTGTATAAGAGCATCTTCGGGTTGAAGAAAAGTTGTATAAGGTGTTGTCTTCTTGGTTGTAAGAAGAGTTGTATACATTTGGCAAAGAGGATTTGTCAAGTGGTATACAAGGTGTTGATTTTAGGTGTACAAAGTCAAAGGTTAAAGAAAAATCTCAAACTGGTGGCTTGAAGACTGGATGTAGGTCAAGAGGACCGAACCAGGATAAATCACTTGTGTTTGCGTTTGATTTACTTTATGTGATTTAATTTCCTTTTATGCAAGTTTTTATTTAATGCTAATATCTTTGTTTGAGTGTTGACGTAATTTTTAGATCCTACAATTGGTATCAGAGCCCGGCCCGGCATACTCTATCAAAGCCCTTCATACCCAGTCAACAACCTACAAGGATGGCAACGGAGTTTCCTTCATCACAATTCAAAGAAGGACATTCTACACAACGTTCACCGCTTTTCGATGGATTGAATTACAACTACTGAAAGTGTAGAATGAAGATCTACTTGCAAGTACTCAACTATGAACTTATGAACATAGTAGAAGCAGCGTACACCAAACCGACTACCAATTACAATGCTTGAAGTGATGATCAAAAGAAGAATGTGAACCTTGATGCTAAAGCAATGAATGCGTTATTCTGTGCCTTAACCAAAGAAGAATTCAATCGTGTGTCAACAACCACATCTGCAAATCAAATATGGCACATACTACAGGTAACACATGAAGGTACAAATAAGGTTAAAGAATTTAAAATTTTTGTTCTTGTTCACAGTTCGAACTTTTCAAAATCATGGAGAACGAAACAATTTCAGAAATGATAACAAGGTTCACCGACATAACAAATTCCTTAGCATCCCTTAGAAAGGAATATACCCAAGTCGAAAAAGTTCGCAAGATCCTTCGTGCACTCACACCAGATTGGGAGAAGAAGACTACTGCAATTGAAGAAGTAAATGATCTCTCAATTATGTCATTAGAAAATCTTATTGGTAATTTAATGGCATATGAAGTACAACTTGAAGATCGAAAGAAGGATGAGCAACAACTTCAATCAAGAAGAAGGAACTGTTGGCCCAAAAGGTTACACTCTCTATTTTTATAAGTTTTGATGATAACAAAACATATAGAAGCTATTTGGTACTAATAAGTTATTTTAGAATGAATTTCAGGTTTGTTACAAGTCTTGATGGCTTTAAGCATATTGCAAGGTTTATGGCGCTAAAAGCATGTTGATAGGTTGATGGCGCAAGAGAACTCTTTTATAGGAGAGGAGGCTCTAGCTTGGCAACGTGGTTCAGAGACTTCTTTCTATAGTTTTTATATTTTTAGTTTGTTAAAGGATAGTATATAGTGTTGAAGCTCAAATTCCCCACACACACAAATTTGCACATGATTTTCAAAGATTATTTTATGTCTCTTATATAAAATATTTCTATAGACCTATTTCAGTATTTGCAAACTCAATTTATTGTAGTTTACAAGTATTGATAAATATCATTTTTGAAAATAAACATTTCCTCAAAAATATTTTCTCAAAATAATCTGTTTTGACCTATTGCGGTCGACCGGCTATGTTACAGGTCAGAACGGTCGACCGGCGGTCGACCGCAAGTTCTGACCGTTGGGTGCGTGCATGTGTGCATGTTATCCGGTCGACCGGGCGGCCGACCGGACCCCATGTCGGTCGACCGGGGCGGCCGACCGGACCCCATGTCGGTCGACTGTATGCAACCAAGTCTCTGTTTGGGACGGTCGACTGGGCGGTCGACCGGGGCCTGCCAACGGTCAAAAGTTTTTGAAAACCGGTCGACCGCCGTCGACCGTGAGCGTTTTCTCAGCCTAAACGACTAGTTTTTTAAACATATTTTAAAACGCGTTTTTATTCTCCAAACGAGATTTAAGGCTGGTTTTGGGTCTTATCTTTCCTGATTAATCAAAATTATTGCTTACCCTTTAATCCCTACCTATGTCCTATAAATAGAGGTGAATGGCGTTGAGGAGATCACAACAACATTTGCAAAAAGAAATCAAAGTTTAAGTCCTTTTGAAAGAAGTTTTATTCTTAGTTTTTTTGTGCTCTATTCTCTGATATTTCTCTGAAGTTTTTGAATCAAACTCTCTTCTACTTTATTTTATTTTTCACTTACAACCTTGAGCTTCAATTCTATACATTATTCTCTAGGTTTTGTAAAGAAAAGTTTTTCAAAAGAGAGTTTTTGTGTCTTTTGATTACCAAGTGATTATTGTATTTGTGGCTCCACTACCTCTGGACTAGAGGAGTGTGATTGAGGAGTTGGGTACTCCCTAGTGGTTGTAATCCTTTATGGAAGTTCTAGTGGATTGAAATCCTTCTGGTGAAGGCGGGGACGTAGAGCTGGGTGCTCGAACCTCGAAACAAATCTCTGTGTTTGCGATTGGTTTACTTGTGTTATTTACTTGCTTTCCATTCATTCATTCATTATTATATTGTCGATCTTACTCTCACAATAAGATTGCATTGCGCACCTCAAACTCTTATTTAGAGGAATCACAAGGAAGGAATTCAAAGCCCTTCACGGGTATTCGACTTCTAATCTTGCTTTGAGGATCGTTACATCATCTCATTTTTAAATTGTGCATTGATTAGCATTATCACCTATTCACCCCCCCTCTAAGTGTTTCAGGAACTTTGCCTTCCCATGTATCCTCAGATACGGACATTCAGATGACGATGAAGAGGAGATGGCAATGCTCTCAGGAAAGTTCAGAAAGTTCTTGAAGCAAGGTAAGTTTAAAATATTTTAATTGTAATAAAACATGTCATATGAAGAAGGATTGTCCATTGCTCAAAAATAAAGAAAAATTCAAGAGCAAAAAGTTCAAAAAGAAGAAAGATAATCAAGCATCATGGGAGAATAATGATTCCTCTTCCTCTGACGAAGAAGAAGCCACTGAACATGCCAACATTTGTTTCATAGCTCAAGAAGAAGATGAGGTACAATATACTGAACTCTTAGATGCATTTCATGAATTATACAATGATCTTAAGAATGAAAATATAAAGAATAAAGTTTTGTCAAAGGAAAATGAAAAACTTATCAAAGAAAATTCATGTTATGTTTCTCAATTTCTTCTATAAATTCTCAAAAAGATGATTTTGAAAAAGTTATATCATCATTAAAAAGGATAATGAGACTTTTAAAAAGAAAATGTAATGCTTAAAAAAAGAAACTATGTCTTTAAATGAAGAATTTCTGTTTTAGATAAAGACATATCAAGTTTCAAAATGAAATATGAAGAGATTTTGAAAAATGTGACTAAATTTAATCAAGAAAAAAAAAGTTAAATGATTTGTTATCAATCAAAAGATGTCACATAATCATATGGTCTTGAATTCTTAAATCAGAGTGGAAAATCTATACATGTTAGTAAAAAGAATCATAATCCATATAATTCTTTTGTGAAAAGAAATACTAATATTATTTCAAAAGAATTAAGAACAACAAGTACATATGGATTCCTAAAAAATTAAGCATTTTTGATAAAAAAAATACTTATATTGCATCATACATACATTCTATATGTAATTCATGCAATTATGTGTATACTAATAGATGGAACCAAATTCAAATTGGGTTTAGATTCTAAAGGTTAATGCTTTGATCTTATAATGATTGGTACCATTCTAATGACTATCTTCATGTATCATATAAAAAGTTTGATAAGAAAAATATTTCAAACATTTATCATATATATATATGTGTTATGAATATTTGTGCAGGGGGAGAACACATGTTTTTTCTATATCTGTTATAACCTGTTCTTTGCAGGGGGAGAACATATAACATATTCTCTGCAAGGAGAGTTTTCATGCACAACAATGTCATCATAAAGGGGGAATGTTGGAACTGATTCGATGATACATTTGTGAAGCCATTTCATTGGAGCTCTATCTCACAAGCTTATACAGCGTTCTACATGCTCAGACTTTCCAAGGATAATGAGTATGAATGTGTATTCTAATATTTATTAGAATATTAAAAGCCTTGGAAAACACACACACACGCATCATAAGCCTATTAGTTGATTTATACTCTTGATTAGTCGACTTATACATCCTATAGTCGACTTGACATTTTATGTAGTCGACTAACCTTTGTCCTGAAAGTTATCAACTCTCTCTTTCTTGATAGCTATCATTGTTAGTCGACTTATCAACTTTATTAGTCAATTAATATACCTATTGTAGTCGACTAATATAGTCTGTTGGTCGACTATTTCAATTTCCAGAAACATGTCTCTTGTATCAGCCATACCCTAGTCGACTTGCCCCCTTTATAGGTCGACTACTATATGCAAAAAATAATACCCTAGTCGACTAATCCCAACCTCAAGTCGACTAATGGCAGTTTCTGACTGTTAGACAGTTTTTGATTTCTGGTGTTTTATCCAACGTTTTAAAATTCAAATTCAAGTTAATAACTTCCCTAACTGACTATATTTTCACCTATAAATAGGGATGTTGTCCTAGGCTAATACACCAATTCATATCAATAGTTTTCTGCCCAAAAACTCTGTTTAAAAAATCTGTTTTTCAGAAAACTGTTTCTACTTTTCTATTCTTCACATAAATTCCAATCTTTAGTGAAGAATTCTGAGAGTCCACCTATAAGAGTCCTTGTTCACGATCACATATAGATTCAAGACTTATAGGATTAATTGTAATCACTCAAAGAGAAAGTGTTGTGCAAGAACGTCTTTGGGTGAAGAGAAGTTGTATAAGGTGTTGTCTTCTTGGTTGTAAGAAGAGTTGTAACATTTGGCAAAAGGAATTTGTCAGTGATATACAAGGTGTTGATTTTGGTGTACAAAATTAAAGGTTAAAGAAAAATCTCAAGCGGGTGGCTTGGAGACTGGATGTAGGTCAAGAGGACCGAACCAGGATAAACACTTGTGTTTGCGTTTGATTTACTTTCTATGATTTAATTTTCTTTTATGCAAGTTTTTATTTAACGCTAATATCTTTGTTTGAGTGTTGACTAATTTTTTAGATCCTACCAATATATATATATATATATTATATATATATATTATATATAATATATATATATATATATATATATATATATTATATATATATACATGCCCAGATAACAATCGATTCATCACAACAAGAAATAGCGACTAAATGTTTATTATTGCTTCCAGATAATCATCTCATTTCTAAAAAAATGAATGTGGTTCATTGTATATGTGGATGCATGTTTACAAGTTACAAGTTAACACTGTAGTGACACCTCATTTCATTATAAGTACATACATGTATCTATAACCATATCAACAACTGTTTGCACTTTCAGCATACATATTAGGCATATATTTAGTTCTTATAATTAGAAGGTTCCCATTCATATATTCGATATTTGGTTAATGAAGTCTTCTAATTACCGTTCATACTCTTGGACACTTTCTTGATTAAGAGGAGATTAGGACTCACAAGTCCACATTCATATTTATAACTGCCATACACTCTATATTCATAGTCATTAATCATTGCATGACCAATATTCTAGGTCTCATCTTATTTAAGTTTCGCAAGTCTATAATCTTAGTGACATAACCTATTACTTAACCAAGTCCTTGCGTGTGACTCATATGTATTTAGTCGGATTGAAGTTCCTTACTCACTGATACACTTTTCAATCACCGATCATCTCATCGGTATATCATATACGCATAAACACTACACACACTCCCCCATCGTCAGTGCATAAATTAACAATCTACATAAATGAGTTATTACTTGTTCAATTCTTGATTTGCCGAATTAGTTTTCGAAGTTATACTCGTAAAATCTTATATAGTGTACTAGTTTCAACACTATATTTTACTATCGAACTTATCCATTAGGTTTTCTTAACGTATTTAAATTTATTCTCAAGATTTTAGTTCTCAATATCAGATTACATTAGCATTTTCAGTTATATAGATTTCTCTATTCTACCAGTTTTCCCAGTATTAGTCAATGCATTCGGTCATCAATGTTTGGTCCAATGTTGATCTCAAATAGAATTATGGTTATGTTACCCATCACAACAAATCTCAATTTATTTGTAAATTTTAATTTAGTTTTCAAACTATAATTCCCCAATTTGTCTCTATTAACCAAACTCACACCAATATGGCGGGGTCTAATCAGTTTAATACTTTAGTTTTGTAGTTATATTAGATCGCCCAAACCATATCTTATTCCAAATGCAATACTTAGAGATATGAAGGTTTACAAAATTAATGTCAGTTTAACCATTTAACCTTGACTTTCTCCGCATCATTTTCTGTTTTGATTTTATTTCTACAAACTAATCTAGCATCTTTGTAAATACAATTCGATTATCGAAATTCTTGAATGAAAATTTGAAAATGGTTTCGGGTATAGACCAGACCCATGACCAGCTTTGGTTATAAGGGTAACATGACACCGGCTAATGATATATTTCACCGAAATGATTAACAATCAAAATATTCTACGGTTAGTACTTTAGAAACGAGAAAAGACTCCTTGTATCTAATTTGGAACATGAAGGTTACAACCAAGTATCAATACAAACACTCTCATTTTTATACCTAATCGATTATCTCTGGTTATCAGTACATAAAGGCTAATTATGAAACAATCTCAAACTCGCCAAGTGAAACCACTTCTTCTTTCTAATATGAATTATCCCTACTCGCCCAATATCTAGAATCTGATGGGTGAATATAGCTCCCACCAGTCAAAATGGCATTTTATACATGTCCATACAGGTCCCTAGGTTCTTAAGCTTAAAGTCTTTGAATCACGCTGCGTATTATTTTTAAAGAGAGATCAATTAATATAGTATAAATGGGTTTGGTGTATGAACAGCATAATTGTATGAATTGACAGTCTTTTCATGAATTCTTCTCACAGGAAGGACCATAAGTCAATACTATAGGATATTAACATGAATAATTTTATTATTAGGTTCATTCCATAACTTGGGTCCATACTCTCGGGTCCATACACCTCTAATACTATTTTTGAATTTGAAGGGATTTAGACATATAGGCTTTCAACAATACTAATAGTTTTCTAGGATCTCAGATAATTTTTTTCCTAATTTCTATACTCCTTCCTTAAGAATGTGATTGAAGCATAATTAGAAGGAAAGGAGTGTATACATGCTTGTAATACTTGTGAGTCTGAAGACTGATATTATGATTCAAGATATTTTTGTAAGGGGACATATACTGAAGGTTTATAATAGGATGATTCTATAATTCGCGAAAGGCCCTACAATTTTTTAATCACAATGAACCTGACTCAAGACGAGAATCATGCATCATATAATCCTAGACCAGTTCATGTTTGTCGAGAACAAGTTCCGTAAACGAGTCTAAACTTAACAACCCAAAACTGAACTTATTTATCTTAATTAACTAATCACCCAAATCCCCGAGATGTCTAAGGTTACCAATAGTTTACTCGAATGAAATTAGTAACAAAGGCACGCAATTATGTATATGAAATCATGCGATGTGGGACTAAATACCTCAACTACTTCGAAGTCTTTGCGTTCAAGAATATACATTACAGTCAATTATATCCCATCCCCATGTATTTATAATCAGCGATCTAATGCCAATTGTTATATCAAAATTTCCTAGTCACGTACAATTGATAGTTGTCACTAACTAAAACTATTAATTTCTTATTCACGAAAATTTTGAGAAGCCAAAAGAAAAGTAATTGTGTAGCCAATGAATCAAGAATTGCCCAAAAAATAGATAATTTAGAATAACTGAAAACTCCTCACACTGAGTTCTAAGGCCCTCAATAGTCTCAGGCAATACCAAATTAAATTATTAGGCATAAGCATACTATTCTTACTCATGAAATTTTCAAAAATTTGATTCAGATAATAAAGAATGGATCAAGGCAACTCCCTCACACAATTAAGAGCAATCACTATAATACATCAATTTAGTTATAAAAGGATCCAACATGAAATTTGTCTAAATAAAAAAATTGGATAACTCTCTCACAACAGATTTGTGATATCAAGAGTCTAGGCAATACCAATTGATTATTAGAGAGCTAAATCATAACATGTTCATGAGAATTTTCTGAAATTGAAAGTTTGAAATGGACTTAGATCAAGATGGGATCTCCCTCACACAATTAAGAGTAATTTTCATAGATAAATCAAGATTTAATATTAAAAAAATCTAGATTTGAATTGATTCTAAATCTGAAAACAAAAGATAACTCCTTCACCTTTTCGTCGACGCCATCGTCGCCCTGCGCGCTGTCCAGCGTCGCCTCCTGGCCGACCCCCTCCCCCATGCACTCCCTGCGCCGCCGCCGCCGCCCCCAGGCGGCAGCAGCTGCTGGCTACTGCTGGTGGCAGCAGCTATCGGCCGCGCGCACAGACCAGCGAGAGAGGGAGAAAGGGAAACTGTGGGAGAGGGAGAGGGATTGAGAGAGATTGAGAGGATTGATCTCAATTTCTTTCATTTCTCGGATTGATGGAATTTGGGGGGTTTAGATCTTTGGTTGGAGGGGAGAAATTAGAGGGGGAGAGAGATGCTGAAATGAGATAATTATCTCCTCCTCTCTTTTATAAAAATTTGGAGGAAATTAAATCCTATGATGATACTTGGCATCTCTTCATCCCCAGTTAGCAAGGATCTTGCCACCTCACTCTCCATTAACACCCAAGAGTATAATAATAGCATGATAAGGTTTGATTCCTATTCCTTGTATTTACAACATACTCATTTATAACTCTAATACATATATTTACATGCATAATCTTGTATAAAATATATGTACATATATTCATACAAGGATGATTATATTCGTAAAGTTTTCACACATATATAACATGTATATCCAATTGTTCAAATCCATCCCTTTCAAATCTTCCCCAATATTACAAAATCCACTCCACACTAATTAATTAAATCATCTCTAAAAAAAATCTGATTACTCTTAATAATCCAAAAGTAAAAATATTAAATCAGAATTAAATAACCTGGGTGTTACAGTCAATCCGCGGTGAAGTATGTGAATCATCATCCGGCAAAGATTCACGTGGTGAAGTTGACGACACAAACAATTTTGACTTGTGGAGATGCGAGGTGATGGATGTGCTGACAGTGTCAAACCTCGAAGATTACTTTTGGAGGAAGATCAGAGGAGACTTCTGTAAAGGACGAGGACAAGATGAATAGAGCGGTGTGTGGCGTCATAAGATCTTGTTTAACATAAGATATAAAGTATCATGTGATGACTGAGACTTCAACGAAAAAAATATGGGAGATCTCTGAAAGAAAGTACTTGACAAAGAGCATAGAGAATCGCTTGCATCTGAATAGGAGGCTTTATCGCTTCCAATTGAAGAAATGTATTTCGATCGGTGAACATATGAATAACTATAAGAAGGTTCTTGCAGATTTAGTTAATGTGGATGTGGTGATCGAAAAGGAGGACAGGGCATTGATTCTGTTGAGTTTTTCTTCCTGATAAGGACTACGAGACCTTCGTCCTCACTCTAGTCAATGGTAAACAATCTCTTGGTTATAATAAAGTCCTTCTGCTCTTGTAAATTATGAATGAGAAGAAAGACAAAGAGTCTTCTAATAGTACATTGACAGAAGCGTTGACGGTAAGAGGTAGGAGCTCCAATCGGAAGGGCAAAGGTGATCGTGGTAGATCAATATTCAGAGCCGGTTTCAGAGATCCGAAGAAGAACTAGTGTGCCTTCTGCAAAGAGTTAGGGTACTGAAAGTTGATTGTCTAAGGATTAAAGATAAGAAGAAGAAGTCGAAGCCCAAGGCAAATCTCACACAAATGGTTAGTACACAAGCTGGTGCTACTTCACAAGCAGGAGGATCAGAGTCAGACTCAACGGTATTCTAATTCTCAGTCACTACTCCTACTGTAGGCTATTGATTATTCATTAAAAGTGCATATTTCTAGTCACATTTTCATGTTTATTTTTTTAATAAAATATTACTATTTAACCTTTTTATTGTTTAGTAATATGCATGCCTCTATAATTAAAAAAAGAAAATAAAAGAGCCCAAAAGAAGCCCACAAATTAAAGAGAATCCCAAGGGCCAATCAAGCCCAAGTTAATTTAGAGATTATCCTATCCTAATTCAAAGATAAAAGACAAAGTCAATTTAAATTAAGTTGCTTGATCCCCAAGTTAAAGATAAAGGAGAGAATTGAAGTTTAAAGTTCGGATTTATAGATAATTTGTTTCATAAGTTACCTAGGAAACAAGATTATTTTAATTTCTAGGGTTAAATGAAGATTCTAAGGATAGATTAACACATGGACGGACGAGATGAAGCCACGCGCCAAAGCGTGTACCAGACCCTCTCCTTTTTTCGCGTTTGCCTCTGAAAAGTCGCGGAAATGCGGCTTTCTTGAGGAGTTTGGCGTGGCGGTTTGGGTGGTTATGTCCTACAAGGACTCTACTTCTAAGATCTCCTATAAATACCCATGCAGAGTAACAGAGGAGGGCATCTCAGAAAATCAAGTTTAGGATTTTTTTGAATCATCTTTTCTTTTCAAATTTTCATCGTATTTTCTAGTTTTTTTTACTTTGAAGAATATTTATAATGAGAAGAAGGATTTTGTACTAGATGAATTCAGTAAAATTTCTTATTTTCTTTCATATTTCTTTTGTTCTTTAAATTGTATTCTTCAATTCTAATTTACTCTCTTTTATGCATCTTTTAAATACCAAGCTTAATTTCATCATGAACATGAGTAAATAGTTTTCTTCTTAGCTTGATAATCTCTCCACCAACTAAGCCTGGTTCTTTAAGATGAATTGATTGAACTCTATGCCTATTTGAAACCCTAGGGATAAGTTAAAGATTCTTGAAGATTAGTGATGAATTAAGTTAAACTAGTATTAGGGTATACTATTTAATGGTTATTTTTGGTTTATGCTTAGATATTTTGATAGCTTAATGTTAAGTCTAAAATGATTTTTTATGCTATATTTTGAGTCTTTGATAAACTAATATTTAATTTTATCCAGTGTACTTTAATTAGGATTTGCTTTCTATCTTACTCTTCTTACTTGAATTTGAAACAACACTCTAGGGTTAATCTTTCTAGGTTCAGTATGATGTTTATTCTTCATAAACTAGTGCTTGGTTGTGGTAGATGATTAGTGAACTATGATTCCTCTCTTTATTAAATCAACTCTTTTATAACTATCATCTTCTTTCAAGTTTTACTCAGAGAAAATGAATCAAAAGGCTTCCATCGCATCTCTCCTTGCAGATCGACCCGTTTAGCTCTTGCTATAGTGGATTAATTGCGAGTAAATAGAGAAACCTCTCAACCTTAACCTTTTACATTTTACTCCCTTTTCTCTTTCAATCAAAAATTTTGACGTTGTTACTGGGAAGGGAACAGTACAGTTTTTTTTGTTAATTAAACCCTAATTTCTCTATTTTTGTGTGCAAGTTTGAAGAATAGGAAAATAAATTCAAGAAAAGGACATATAAGTGGTTGTGGGACTCTGCATAAAAAGCAGAGTCCCTAAACCCTCAAAAGGCCACGCAAACGCGGCAAAAGTCGCGCAAACGCTGCATATTTGAGTTGACTACTAATCTATTTTCTACATGGCTGCTTTAAATTGCTTAAAGCTGTTCACTGCAATTGACATTTTTTTGTTTGATAACCTTGCATATTTCTAATAATTTAATAGTAATTTATTTGTTTATTAACTTAAAAAACTATTTAGACTCTTGCATCATAGGCACATGTCTATTTAAATTCTTTAATTTTTGTTGAAGAGCGCTGAAGACCTAGTACGTTCGCATTGCATATAAATTAGGAAGCACCCTTGGTTATTTATTGCTTTTAAGTGAATTCTTTTCTATTTTTTTGTACACGTGCACTAATACATCATAAGAGCAAAAACCCATAAATAACATAAGGTGGGGACGTCATTACCCTTCCTTAACCTACTAAATCATCTTCCTTGCACTTACAACCTAACCCTAATTTAAAATTAATTAGACGTTAGCCCTAAGATTAATCGGACTCATTAGGAGATTGACTAAATGAGAAAGTTGTTTGAACTTAGCTCTCGCCAAATCGGTGACTAGGCTGGGAATTGAGAGGAGAAATCTTGAAGGTTGGTGGTTTGGCTTAATTAAGCCCGTCTTGACGGATTCCTCCCACCAATCTTTCCTTCTACCTGGCTGATTAACTTGTGATTAAGGTCTGCAATATACCTCCCACAGATAATCTAAAGTTAGGAGTCATCTAGGTCTACGCTTACCTTAGAATAAGATTGATTGATTTTTATTTTCTTTTTAATTGGTGAATTAGTTTGAATTGATTGTACATGCAAGTATGGTTGAGAGACCAATTACATCTAGATTAATTAGGACTAAGTCACCACCTCAACCTAATCAAATCATGACACAACCGATATCACTAGATAATATGTTCTATCAGATTAGGTTATCACTTTCGTCTTGCATTCAGCTTCTCGAAGATGAAAGCAAAAGCTTTGAGATAAAGCCACAATTCATAACACTCTCCTTAAATACCATGCTCTAAAGTCCGAGGATGCATACTTCTTCATAAAGGAATTTGAAGAGGTATCCTTATGATGAGGATACCATAGTTAGGAGATGATGCAATAAAGTTACGTTTGTATCTTTCGCCCTCAAGGACTTAGACAAGAAATGGCTATACAGCTTAGCAGGAAATTCTATCATATCGTGGGACGTGATTGAGGTATTATCTGTACAGAAAAATACAGAATTTTAGAACTTAAGAATTGAAGTGTAAGGTACTCAATACTACCACGATAGTAAGTGTCTATGTGCATCGTGATCCACAAGGAGGGACATGCGATGGAAGCATGTTGTAAGTTTTCTTTAGTTTATTTAAAATGGTTAAAAGTCTTCTTTGTTCTTGTAAAAAAAAGGAAAATAAAGTCTATTGTTAAGTTAAGAAGAAAGTGGTAAGTTAAGAAGGTGGAGAAAATGGACAATGAGTTTATACAAAGAAAGTGAAAATAATAAATAGAAGAGAGTTGTGATGGTGGTAATCTACACTAAAGACTAAAGAAAAGGGAAAAAATCCTAAAAGTACTTACTTCCTCTTTTGGTTGATGATGTACCTTGAATCCTTGTGAGGACTTATCTCGTCTTGAAGGCCAGTAAAGCATGACAAATAGGATCTTTCCCGTTCTCGATCTACACTATGAATTTAGGGGCAAACTAAACTAACAAAGGAACAGTTATCCATCATTATAAGCCATCAAGGGCACTTGCAATGGCAAGGCATGTTCGATGCTATAGCTGTCATTTGAAGTATCATCAAAACCCGATCGAAGAAGAGTAAGAGAAAAAGAAGAACATAAAACGTAACTTTGATGCAATAAAGTAAAAAATGAAAGAAAAGAAGAACAACTTACACTGTTGTCACCCTCAGTACAAGCTTCACTCTCATTCCTCCATGAAACTTTTCTCTAGTCTCAGTTACATAAAGAAAAATACAAATTACATAAATAAAAGTAAAAACTTAAGTTACAAACTAAAGTACAGCTTGATCAATACTCTCTGCTGAATTGTTCCCCTTTGCCTTCAGAAATACAGGTACTTATAGCCAAAATTGCATAAGGAGAGTGTACGAAGATAAGGGAAAATCTCTTACCCAACAGAAAAGATCTTCTGATAAGATTGGAAATAAGGTTGGAGATAAATTTTTATTTTATCCCTTGATCTTCAATTAGATTGTGTCTTATCTCTCTGAATCTTTTGAATATGCATCCCAATGCTTTAGATATCCCTTTGTATATTAATAAGGTTGCCTTTACCTCCTTGATTTGCCTTTATCTCCTTGATTTCCCAGCTAATAAAATAAATTCAATTAAATCTGTTTTAGTTAGATTAAATTTGTGATGATCTTCAGCTAACCAAATAGATCCATTAAATCTGATTTAACCGGTATTTATTTGGTATTATCTTTTCCCTTCATTAATTATATCCTGCATAAATTAAATATTAAGACAAGATGATTAGCAGATTTATTACAAGATTAGTGTAGGAATGTACTAATAAATAATGCAATATACGTGTATGATCACACCTCCACACCTATCTTTTGCTTGTCCTCGAGAAAAACAAAGAAAAATTAATCTAACACACTTTCAAGGAGTCACAGTTGCATTTAGCATGTGCAATAAGTCGTTAAACCTGTAGTTACCCCAAGAGGATGAGTTTTATCTCGTGAGGTTTTTTAGTGGATTACACCATAAAATCTATAAAGAAAGAGAAATAAAGTGTTGGTATTTTCGAAAAGCATTTTGAAAAAGAGAGAAAATATATGAAGTATTATTGTAAAAAATTCAAGTAATCTATAAGTTATAGGAAAACTAAACTTGTCATTCCTAAACTTAGTCTCTATTCAAAAACTAGTTATCAATCAAGGTAAGGAGTCAAACTGTATTTCTCATCTAGCTTATTGTTTTACCCTAAGTCATATACACCTTGTGACAGTGAAATTTTAACTTGAGGTTCTTTAACTCTAACTCTTATGCCTTATTTTTTTTATATATAATTTTTTTAATGGTATTATTCCTTAGTTCTATTAGGCTTTCTAATCTGCCCATGTTATGAGCTTTTAGTCGGTGACTCCCAAACCGAATGGTCTTAGGGCACTGGGCGAGAAAAAACCCAAGGACTTAAGGACTCGAGCAAATAAGGTCCAAAAATTAAGGATTTTATTTATTGTATGGACCACTTTTAGGCGTGAATACTTATACTTTATGAGGCACAAATACCCAGCTTAATTAGAGAATTTTTTTTGATATATACTATATT
The DNA here is from genome assembly GCA_038442645.1 of Agave tequilana. NCBI lineage: Eukaryota > Viridiplantae > Streptophyta > Magnoliopsida > Asparagales > Asparagaceae > Agave > Agave tequilana. The sequence continues at coordinate 52,755 of JAVJIF010026359.1, forward strand.
TTTTCTTTTTCTTTTTATAAGGCATAAGAATCTTTATTTTTGAACCCTAAGTGTGTAAGTTTATAAAGTATGCATATTTCATCAAGGTAAAAATAAGACAAAATTACTTTTTCAAATTTTCTTCCTAACCCTAGAAATCAAATAAATAATCTTATTTTGACTAAGTATAAGAAATCCTAATTATGATTCTCCTATTCCTTAAAATTAACTTAATTTTCTACAAAAAAAATAGATCAATATATTGTTTCTCTTTTCAAAAGTTTTTTTAAAAGCAAAGAAAATGTTGGTTTTTTAAAAAATAAAAGAAAAACCTATCTTATGTTAGAACCCTCCCCCACACCTATCTCATGCATTGTCCTCAATGTATGAATGAATGCAAAAATGCATGACAAGGAAGAAAGAGAAAGAAAATGTTACCTCAAGGTAGTGGTTCTAGTGGTGGCTGGATTGGGCCAAGTATTGCTACCCGATCAAAATAATATGGTAGTTCACGGAACCCACCTTTATTGACCTCTTTTCTATTTATATTATTACAATCCCCAATATGAATAGGATCATGAAAGATCCTATGATGAAACTTATTCCCTTTAAATGACCAGTCTTGAAAAATCATCACGGAGTGATCATGGTCTATACCTATGTCCAACCAAAGAATGAGCATTGGTGGAATGGTTGACTTGGGCTCAAAAGTGATAGGTTCGAGAACCATTACTAACTCGAGAAAATCAAGTGTAGGTTCGAGAGTCGGTATTGGTTCAAGAGTTGAGTCTAAATCAAAAAATTCAAATCTACATTCTTTTTCATCAATGAAATGTAACTATCCAAAAGAGGTGGATCAATTTCAAAATCTATGGATACAGGAATCAATATCGGCTCAGGACATGGGTCTAACTTGGGTAAGGATACTGGAGTCAACATAGATTCAAAAATTGAAATTGAATCACAAAGTTATAGCTCGGGGTCACATTCATGTTCAAGTTCAATTTCATTGAAATAAAAACTCACCAATTTGTCAATGGATTGATATTGATCAAGTTCAAAGTTTTTGTAGTGATATTGAATCTTAGTCAAAGTCTTCAAGATACCATGATTCTTAATTTTCATCAATATGGCTAAATATCAAGAATAGTCAAAGATTGGGTAGGAAGAGTTTCCTCATTCCTACGCATGTTTTCTAATCGACTAAGTCTTGCTTTTATCATATCGAAAGGATTGCTTAGGAATTGAATCATGGATTCCATACTTTTTTCTAAGTCGGTATGTTCTTCTTATTGTGGGACTTGAAAAATGGAGTAAGGATCTTGGATTTGAAAATTTTTATGGGATTTTGAGCCTTCTAGATTTTGAATTCGCTGCTCGAGCTCTTCTAAGACTTCCATCCTCTTTCTCGGTCAATTGGTTCTTCTATTGGTTGTTCGGGAAAAGGGGCATATGAAGTTGGATGTTGGTATAATTTTTGACCATATGACCCGGGGGAGTTTTATCTTCACTGAACCTGTGAAGAATGGAGATGATTGTTTCAGTCTTGTTCATAGTATTAGGATTGGGGCATCTATTGATTCGGATAAGACCAATCCAACATACTTGGTAGGCTAAAGTTATGATATGCTGGGTTGGTAAATCTGAGTCAAAGAGGTCAGGGTGAAGTATAGATTACTATTTGCATAGGAATAATTGTGATTATAATTCATATCACCAAGATGTCAAAAAGCAAAACAAAAACAAAAGCATGCAAAAAAACAGATAAAGAAAAATCTAGCCTAAGTTAGGGTAGACCTTAGATCTAGACGAATCCTAATTGGTTAGACTGTTCACAGGGGGAGCATATTGCAGAAACTGACCACAAGTTAATCAGCCAGGTAGGGACAAGATCAGTGGGAGGTATATGTTCCTAAGCAACAGACCTAATTATGCCAAACCACTATTCTTCGAGATTTTGCCTCATCAATCCCAACCTTTGACACCAATTTGGTAAGAGTTAAATTCTAATCAACTTCACTCTTAGGTCAGTCTCCAATTGAGTCTAAGATGTTCCTAGGGTCAGCGTCTACTCAGTTTTAAGTTAGGCTTGGGTTAGTGAGTGAGGAGATTATTTTGCGGGCTAAGAGAGGGTAATGACTACCCCACCTTATCTTGTTTATAGGACAAACCATTAATTTAGTTTAGTGCAGTGCACAAGTATATAGAAAAAAAGTAACACTCAAGAATATTTCATACAAGAATGAACCTTATACCAAATGCTATTCACACATACCTTGGCTCTAGCACTCTTCAACAGTAAATAGAAATGTAACAAAATCAACACTTGCCTAAATGCAAGTCTAAATGTTTTTAGCATTTACAAACAATAATTTACTGTTGAGGTTAGAAAAGTATGTACAGTGAGTTAAATAAGAAAATAAATAGCAGCAGTTAAATTAAACTTTGTAATTCAACTAACCTGTAAAAAAATACAGGTTAGTAGTTCACTCAGATTGACGGGAACGCGGCAAATCTGAGGGCTTCTGGGCTCTGCTTTCTTGAACAGAGTCCAAGGTCACTTATATATCCATTGCAGTAAAAATTTCCTTGATGAGAACAAAGTGAACCAATAAAGTAAAAAAAAAAAGAGAAGCTACTTATCGTCCCTCCCCGGTAACGGCGCTAAGATTTGATTGAGGTATTACCTGCACAGAAAAATACAGATTTTAGAACTTAAGAATAGAAGTGCAAGGTACTCAATACTACCGCGATAGCAAGTGTCTATGCGGGTCGTGATCCATAAGGAGGGACTTGTGATGGAAGCGTGTTGTAAGTTTTCTTAGTTTACTTAAAATGGTTAAAAGTCTTCTTTGTTCTTGTAAAGAAAAGAAAAATAAAGTCTATTGTTAAGTTAAGAAGAAAGTGGTAGATTAAGAAGGTGGAGAAAATAAAAAAATGAGTTTATACAAAGAAAGTGAAAAAATTAAATCGAACAGAGTTATGATTGGTGGTAATCTAAACTAAAGACTAAAAGAAAAAGAAAAACTCTAAAAGTACTTACTTATCTCTTTCGGTTGATGACATACCTTTAATCCTTGGCGAAAACTTACCTCGTCTTGAAGGCGAACAAAGTATGGCAAATAGCATCTTCCCCATTTCTGATCTACACTATAAATTAAGGGCAAACTAAACTAACAAAAGAATAATTATCCATCACCATAAGCCATCAAGGGCGCTTACAATGGCGAGGCAGGTTCGATGTTATAGGTTTCATTTGGATTATCATCAAAACCCGATAGAAGAAGAGTAAGAGAAGAAGAAGAACATAAAAATATAATTTTGATTCAATAAAGTAAAACGGGAAAAAAGAAGAACAACTACGGTGTTACCCTCAGTACAAGTTTCACTCTCATTCCTGCATAAAACTTTTCTCTAGCCTCAGTTACATAAAGAAAAACAAAAATTACATAAATAAAAAGTAAAAACTTAAGTTACAAACTAAAGTATAGCTTAGTCTATACCTCTACTGGATCGTTCCCCTTTGCCTTCAGAAATGCAGGTATTCATAGTCAAAACTGGATAAGAAGAGCGTATGAAGATAGGGGCAAAATCTCTATCCCAACAGAAAGATCTTCTGATAAGGTTGGAGATAAAGTAAAGATAAATTTTTGTTTTATCCTTAATCTTCTGTTAGATTATATTTTATTTCTCTAAATCTTATGAATATACATCTCAATCCTTTGATATCCCTTTATTTATTGATAGGTTGCCTTGGACTTCTGGATTTGCCTCTGTCTCCTTGATTTCCCAGCTAATAAAATAAATCCAACTAAATCTGATTTAGTTGGATTAAATTTGAGATGATCTTCAGCTAACCAAATAGATCCATATAAATCTGATTTAATCGATATTTATTTGGTATTATTCTCTCCCTTCATTAATCATATCCTACATGAATTAAATATTAAGACAAGGTAATTAGCAGATTTATTACAAGATTAGTGTAGGGAATGTACTAATAAATAATACAATATACGTATTTGATCAGGATGCTTTCGTCAAAGCCTTCTTAAAGAAGTTCTACCCTATCCATAAGACCACTCTTATGAGAAAAAATATAATGCAGTGCAAGCAAGAACCTAACGAACCATTTTGGAAATATTTCGAACGTTTCAAAGACCTTGTCCAATACCCTCATCATGGCATAGAGAAGTGGCGGCTATGTCAAATTCTCTATGATGGTCTAGATTATCAAAACATGACTCTCCTAGAAAGTATGAGTTAAGGGAGATTCTTGAAAGCAGATGAACACGAAGGGTGGAAAATATATGAAGAAAGCGGGAAAAAAAAACCCTCTAATGGGAACCTACCCCCGAAGAGTCTAGGAATTCCAACTCAATCTCTTCCAAAGAAATCTCCACTCGATAGAGGACTCCATAGCAACTGAGGTTAAATTAGCTAACGTTATGCAAAGGTTAGAAGCTAGAGAGATTAGGGATCCTATTTCTGTGAACCAAGTTAGCCCAATACCACCTGCGAGTTGTACTTACTATCAAGCTATGAACTGTGTTTTAAAGAGTGTCGCTTGTTCATGGCTCATCAAATATTGCTTGAACACATGAATGCAACATTCTCAAGGCCTACCAACAATCCATATTCACAGACGTACAATCCCGGTTGGAGAAATCATCCAAATTTCTTATGGGCTCAAAACACCAATGATTATCCTTGGCCCAATTTCTCCAAAAATCCAACCACCTCATTATCAACCCAATTTTATTCAATCAAGCTCCATAACCTTCCACCCAAAATCTCACTGCTAATTTTGAGAAAATTTTGACATCTTTCATGCAGAATACAAGACAAACTATATCTAGATTAGAGGGTCAAATGAGTCAGTTAATCAGTTTCCAAAGTAAAAGGCCCAAAGGAACTCTGCCTAGTCAACCGTAACAAACCCTAGAAACTCTAATCAAGCTCATGTGGCTCACGAGAATATAATAAACCAATGTAATTTGGTTCATACGTTGCGATCGGGAAAACAAGTCGATATTCAAGTGTCAATGCCACCGGACTCATATTAAAATCCACTCCTTCTAGTTCTAGTCCACCCACTTTCGAAGACAAGTCAGCCGAACAAGTGCATAAGCCTGCAGCCCCATTTCTTAATAGGCTTAGGAGTAATAATAATACACAAATGAACAAAATACTTGAGATCTTTAATCAAGTGATGATTAACGTATCGCTTCTTGATGCAATCCAACAAGTCCCTAATTATGCTAAATTCTTTAAGGACATATGCACCAAGAAAAGGAAAACTAATGTGCCTAAAAAGATTTTCTAGCCACTAACATTAGTGAAAACTATTGTCCAACAAAATTCCGATCAAGTATAAGGATCCTGGTTGTCCCTCCATCTCTTGCACAATAGGTCAGACGGAAGTTAATCGAGCACTTCTTGATTTGAGAGCGAGTATCAACTTACTCCCTTTCTCAGTATACCAACAACTTGGGTTAGGCAAACTTAGCCCGACTCAAGTCATAATCCAGTTGGCTGACCGGTCAGTCAAAGTCCCTAAAGAAAAAATAACCGATGTCCTTATCTGAATAGGAGAATTCATCTATCCAGTAGATTTCATTGTCCTAGAGACCCAACCGGTCTCTAATCCTAGGCCCAAACTCCCATCATCTTAGGATGATCGTTCCTAGCAACTGCAAATGCAATTATAAATTATAGAAACGGATCCATGATATTGACTTTTGGAGACGTGACTAAAAAAATCAATGTTTTTAACTTAGAAAAACACCCCTGCGATATGGACGATCCACTTTTGAGGTAAACCTTATTGAGGACTTGACAAGTGAGTATAGTAAGGAGATAAAACTAGAAGCTGAGTGTGACACCGAGTTAGAATTCGACAATTTTAAACTTGATAAGGTAGTCAATTCTACTGTAGAGTGGGTATCGAGCCCAAGTTTATTAGATCCGGAGCTAACAAGCTTGACTCCTCCGTCTGTCGAGTCATCTTCTTCCGTAAAGCTAAAAGCCTTGCTCGAACATCTCAAGTACGCCTACCTAGGTGAACAAGAGACTCTACCGGTTATAGTTGCATCTGACTTGACTGATGGGCAAGAAGAGGACCTTATGACAATCTTTAGGAAACATAAGGAAGTCATTGGCTGGACAATGACCGACATTAAGGGATTGAGTCCAGCTATAGTTCAACATGAATCTATCTAAATGAAGAGGCAAAATCAAAGAGGAACCCACAACGTAGGTTAAAATTTATTATGCAAATGTTGTTCGTGCTGAAATAGTAAAACTTTTAGATAATGGGATAATTTATCCATTTTTGATAGTCTACGGGTCAGCAGTTCATGAGGTCTCTAAGAAATCCAGTTTTACAGTGGTAGAGAATGAAAAATAAGAGTTGGTACAGACGCGACTCCCTATAAAGGTTCGAGTTTGCATTGACTATTGAAATTACATGCCGTACTCACAAAGACCATTTCTTTCTCAATTTATCGATCAAATGCTTGAACGACTAGCTGGCTACGAGTATTACTATTTCTTGAACGGTTACTCGGGTTTAATCAAATTCCCATAACTCTGGAGGACCAAGAGAAACAATATTTACTTGTCCATTTGGGACTTTCGCTTATCACCGAATGCCTTTCGGTCTGTGCAATGTCCCCGCGACATTCCAATGTTATATGTTAAGCCTATTATCTGACATAGTCAAAAAAATTTTAGAGATATTTATGGATGATTTCTCCAGTTATGGAGACTCATTCGACTAATGTCTTCACAATTTAGAACTTGTCCTCAAATGATGCACAGAAAAAAATTTAACTTTAAATTGGGAAAAGTGCCACTTCATTGTACAATATGGGATTGTCCTAGGTCATGAAATTTCAAAAAAAAAAAAAGGATTAAAGTGGACAAGGCGAAGATAGAGGTCATAGCCAAGCTTCTCATACCAAATGCGTAAAAGACATCCGTTTCTTTTTAAGACACGATGATTTCTTTCGTAAGTTCATTAAGAATTTTAGCAAAATTGCTAGACCCCTAACCAACTTTTTAGCTAAGGAATTGCCCTTCATCTTTGTAATGAATGTATTAACGCTTGGAGAAGCTCAAAATGAAACTTATCTCTAGCTATAATTTGCTCCAGATTGGTTCAAACCATTTGAGATCATACGAGACACTTCCGATTTTGCCATAGGCGCTATCTTAGGACAAAGTATAGACAACAAGCAACTTATGATCTACTATTCAAGTAGGACTCTTAATGATGCCCAATTGAACTATACTACAACCAGAAAGAAATCCTTGGCAGTAGTGTTCGCATTGGAAAAAATTTTGTCCATACCTACTTGGGACCAAAACCACCATATTCTCCAACCATTCCGCACTTCGATACCATATGCTCAAGAAGCATGCGAAGGCCTGGCTTATCCGTTGGATCCTCCTCCTTCAAGAGCTTGATCTTGAAATACGAGATAAAAAGGGTGTCAAAAACGTCGTCATCGATCAAAATCTCTCGTGTTCCAAACGCTCCTTCCAACGAGTTGCCAACAACGATAACTTCCCCAACGAATAACTCTTAGCTACCTTTAGAGAATCATGATTTGCTGACATAGTCAACTACTTAGTGACAAACCAAACCTCATCT
>JAVJIF010026360.1:0-59140 GCA_038442645.1 Agave tequilana
GGTCGTATGGACTTAGTTTACGATGACGCAAGATATACGATATTTAGATAAGGGTTTTTCTGTTTGGATTATTCCTTCGACGTACTTATCTCATGAAGCCGTAAAGTGGGTTTGTACCGCTAGCTTTTCGTATTTGTTTTCATCGGGTTACTTTGGATTTCTGATTTTGTTATTATTATTATTATTATTATATTACGTACGTTTACATCTTGGCTTATCATTTGTGTTCTTTTCCACCAGTCTCCTTTTCTTATCATATTATACCATGCATGTTCCTTCTTCATATCACTTACTATCTCTCAGCCTTCTCCTGTATGCATGTGCTCAATACATGATTCTTTGATTCAGATTTATCTACACGTGTGCTTGTCACTGCACGCCACTTGGCATTCACCACACACTCGTTTGGGAGATTCTGACTCCCTTGATCCCTCATATCCAGATTTTGGAGCTTGAAGCTTACAATTCTCCCGGTTGCTGATCAGAGATGCGCAACTATATTGTAAATATCTCTTGTCTAAAATACTGTATTTTTTTTCTTTCTAGGAGTTTATTTGTTTTACCGATTATTTTATTTATTAGCTTAATTAAGGACTTATTGTTATTATTACAAACAAATTATTTTGAAATATTTAAATGGTGACTGAGCTTATGTATATTTAGCATTGTTGGCATATCATTGTTGGGCATTATCTATGTTTTACCGATTATTATTATTATTTTGTTGTCGTTGTTCTTATTAATATTATTAACTTGTATTATTAATTTTCTTCTCCTATTATTATTACTATCTTCCTTCCTGGTCTTTAACCAAACCCTTTCAAGTCCTATTTTAACCAATCTTCACAATATATCATATCTTAAATCAAATCCCTTTTAATCCTAAACAACCCAATCAAATCCTAACAATCTACATCTTAACTAACCCTCCATATTATCTCCATTATCTCCTTTCCTCCCCACGACACCTTCATCTTCCCGTCGAGACCACCCACGACAAACACCACAATCTCCCTCAACTCCCCACAAGCCTACCTCGCCGAAAACCAACCACAGCACCAGCCCTCATCTCCATCTTCTCTCATGGCCGAATTCCCCCTCCAACCCGGCAGCATCCAACCCCCACCGGCCTCCTTTCCTTCTCCAGCAGAGTCGCGCTCACGCACCCGCATCCCCGGGCCACAACAGCCCATGGTAATCTCCCCCCTCTCCAACACCCACGCAACCACCATCCAAGCCCCGACCATCCCCACTTTCGCAGCACCCCCTGACGCCGCCGGCGACACCGCGGCACCGGAGCACTTCCATCTCCCCCGGGCCACCGCATATCCTTCCCCGGAGCCCGAGCTCATCCTAGGTATCCTCCACGTTCTCCGCCCGTCACCCGCGAGGCCTCCCATTCTTACTGCTGCCTTGTTGCTCTCAAACTTGGTGAGCTTTCTCTGTCTCTCAATTTTAGTATATAGCTTAGAATTGCTAAGCTTATGTGGTATTAATTTATTATTTTGTGTAATGTAAAAGTGTATATATTAATATATTATGCATGTTATTTATGTGTTAGTGTGTGGGAGACATCTTCCTTCGAGCCGTTTTTCGGCTCTCCGTAGATCGCCGTGGATCACAGTAGGCGGCGCGAACGCACCCACGCTTCATGGCGAGATGCTTTATCCAACGACACCCTCCGCGGCCCCGGATACCTCCGTCGGAGCCTCCGTCGGTGCGTCGCAAATCGGCTCGAGGTTAGTATTATATTCATTTGTGTAAGGGCAAAGTGTAATAATGTTGAAGTTTAATTAAATGTGTAGGGAATATTGGTAAATATATATGCATGCATGAATTATGTAGGTAGGGTATACATGTAAATATGTGAAAGTTATTAAATGTGTAAGGGGTAATCTTGTAATAATGGGAAGTTATATTAATATGTGTTGGAGTGTGCGTGAGTGGGTTGTGTAATATGAATGAATGCATGTATATGCATGTAATTATGCATGAATGTGTACTTTAATTATGTGTGTGTTAGTTTAGTAATTAATAAGTGGGTCTTAATTAATGTGTTTTATTTATATATGTCTTAATTAATTAATCATGCATGTGTTTTATTATACAAATATATAATATGTATATGTAAGTGTGGTATGTATGCATATAGTATGTATGTATGTGTATACTTGTATATGTATGTGTGCGTGGGTGTACACGTATGTGTCTGTGTGCACGTGTCGGTGTAGCATGTATCTATATTTATTTGCATGTGTTGGTTGCATGCTACAGTACTTCGGATCCATTCGGTGAGATCTGAACCAGTTGCAGAAGAACCCGGACCCGATCTAGACTCGTGCCGTTATGGACCCGATACAATGGTGATTCGAAGACCGATCCATGGGATGATCCGTAGATCAGTACCGATTCGTGCAGTGAAGACCAGGTGGCTATTTGGTTTCAAAACCGCGTCATTTCATGTGAGTGTTCGTTCTTGTGCATTTCCTTAATTATCGTTGTCTGTATGCATTTACATATTACACTTATCATTTCATGCGGCCTTCTTTTATATGTTATCAGTTTGGCTACTTGTACTACTTCATGAGACACCGATGATTGCTCTCTTAATTACCTAGTTCATAGGAGCTTGTATCTGGACCATTTTCTGTGTTGGTAGATCGCGTTGTTGGCTTAGGCCTAGTATTGACATACCGTAGACGAGACTTGACCTTGTTACTGATATAGCTGTGATAAGTCCTAGAATGAATATACATGATGATTTTGAGGTTGATGGATCATTGAAAGAGGTCAGAGAACTAGACTATGTGAAGTGATTTTCAGTCAATTTGTTTGGTGACATATCTTGATGATAACGAGTGTTATATCCACCATTTTTGGGTATTTGTAGGAACTTGTTTAGAGCTTTGTTCATACTCACAGGCAAGGTTTATTAGTCGACTTGCCCTTTTATTAGTCGACTAATACTCCTATTAGTCGACTTACCATAGCACTATAGTCGACTTGGTGACATCTAGGAAAGTGTGTCGACTCTCTGTTTGTTGACTGTAACCTGTATTATTCGACTTTCCATTTTCTATGGTCGACTAATATCCTATATTAGTCGACTTGTCATATCCTTAGTCGACTAGGTGCTTGTTCAGAAAGTGATGTAGCCTCTGTTGCTGACCAATACTTATACTAATCGACTTGCCTTTCCTTATTAGTCGACTATTACTTTGTATAGTCGACTATCCTAATTGTTAGTCGACTAACCCACTACCCTAGTCGACTTGCTCCTCCCTAGTCGACTAACTCTTATTCTGACTGTTGTTTTAGATTCTTATGGATTGAGGACTTTACCCTTAGTTATGATCTTGGATATAGTTGGATGGATCTGGTTTTGAGGAATAAGTATTGATTGAATTGACCTGATCTGATAGATCTTAGATATATATCTGATAAGTTACTTGACGTTGGGATCCTGTGATTGACCTTGATAGGGTGAGGTGTGTGATAATCTTGATCGAATTAGAATATGAGGATCTGATTATATGTATCAAACATGTAGTATTTCAGTTATTGAGATTTGGATATATCGATGACTTGAGGATCAGAGTTTGAGAGCAGTTACATTTTGATCTCCATTAGTGGTAGGATCAGAGTTGATCGTTAGGATAAGATAATTGATTATTGATTTATTGGACTTGTGATTACTGTACCAGATTATCTTAATAAGGTTTGATGTTTGCGGTTCATTGTTGACACTTAAAAAAGACAAGATTCTTATTGGTCTGAACAATGTCTAAACTTGTTGACATTTACAAAAGACAAGTGACAGACGAGCTGAAGACCAGTTTTCACCCATCTCCAAGGACAAGGAAGCAACTTGGACTCCACTGATCCAGCAAGCAGACAGTGAACCCGGATTGTTTCTAAACAGACCTCAGCAGGTCTAAGGTGCTAGCACTTAGCATCGCATGAGCCCAAAGGTATATCCTCGTTTGAGAGGCTAATATCACTCGACTTCGCCTCGAAGCCATCCAAAGCTTCGCCAAAAAGCCTCTTTTTCGGACTTCGCCAAGAAGCCAACTGACAGCTTCGCCAAAAAGCCTCTTTTTCGACTTCGCCAAGAATTGCCTCTAGCTCCGCCACGAGCTCAATGCGGGCAGCGCTGCTATGAATCTGTCACGGTCAACCTTTGACCAATTAGATCTCCGGATGAGGTCGGATCCAATCAGATCAAATCCAATTAAGATCAAATCAGAGATCAAATTTGGCAGTTGATTGCCACAATCTCTTGACTCCTCTAAAACGAGTAAGAAGATCAGGGGAAATCTTCCAACGATATGGAAGGATCAAAACAGATCAAGAGGATCAACCGACCTGCCAATTCTAGCTCCGCAGAAGCTATCTTAGCCTCGCAGCAAGGCTACTTTCCAGATTTAAATAGATTTGATTCAATCTGTTTCCATATCCTCAAGGGACGATTATACCCTTGCTCTCCCTATAATTAGCCTGCCAGGGGTACAAGGAGAGGGATCGATCAATCGAGAGAGAGAGACCACGCACATATACTAGAGGACTCCACAAGCAGAGGCTTCTTCAAAAAGCACCGTGCGCTCTCGAATTCAGAGACCTTTTAGAGAATTGCTTTCTCTATCCAGGGTGCTGATACCCTAACATCGTCCTTCTTCTCAAGGAATCTCCGGAACCAGGCGAGAAAGAATTCCTTATTAAAGGCGATTTTGAGAAGCAGCAAGAGGGTTCTACCAACCTTCTATTCTCTGATTCCCCGAACCAGGCGAGAAGGGAATCTCATCGCTCGCATCGTCAAAGGGACAAAGTGGTCGCGCGCTGACTAGACTCCTATCGGCACACTTCTCCAGAATCTCTGAGGAGATCTACTTGTAATCTTTTTAAGAATACTTGTAATTTAGCTCCTCAACCTTTTTTTTTTGTAAGTTTTCCCCCTTTGCAAACATAATGGAAAACAAGATGGCGACTCCGCTGGGGAAGAAATTCTCCACTGCCGAGAATCAAGTGTCGCAATGCGACGAACAGACCTTCGGGTCTAACTCTGAATTCAGAAAAGCCGGTGCAGCCAGAGCCCCTCTGGCTAAATCTTCAAGGAAAGTCTCTACGGAGACTGAAAAGGTTCTCTACGGACCTACTGCGGTTATTTGGCGCAACAAGGGAGCATGTCCGCAGTCTGATTCTTTTACTTGCGAGAACTTGGTGGTTCGGTTCGATCAAGCAAGATTTGAAGAAGTCCTCTCTGGGGGTGGCCCAATGCTTCGAGCACGGAAGCATAGGAAGGTCTCCACGACCAAGGTTTCAAATCAGAAACCGGAAGTAGAATTCTGCCGACACCTCTCAGCCTCGTGTGTGGCTAATCAGGTTCTTTGCGAACCTAAGTCTCCTCTGCCAAGGCGGGTATGGAAGCCTAAACAGAAGTCTTCAGCCGAAGCTTCAGGCGTAGCAACGCCTAAACCGCGCCTCTCTCGCGAAGAAAAGGCAAGATGCCTGTTTGTTCCAATCATAAAGTTACGACGGCAATCATACCGTCGTCCAATTCAAGGGCAGCGATGCCTCGCGCCGGCCTCATTCTCATGAACGAAGCTACTGTACCACAGCGTACGCGCAGGGTCCATGACCGCGAAGCCGAAACCAAAGTACCATCTAAGACTAATTGCCTTCGCAGCAGCATAGCGGGTAAAGCACCGCAGCGTGCTCCGCTTTCCAGTGCGTCAAGCACTAGTTCGGCGTCTAATGGCGAAGCTAGAACCAAAGCACTGTTCAGTGCTAATCCCATCTACAGGGATAAAGGAGGCAGGACATCGCCCTATGTGCGACCCAAAAGAGCCTTCGCGCTCGATTGCAGGAACCCAACTGGGTTCGATTTGAGGAAATTGTTGACAGATAGACAAACCTCTTCCCCCTGTTGTCAACAAGTGGGATGTCAGCTGGTGACACTCCACTCGGTCCATTGCCGGCTGGGACCAACTTCCACCACACCTCCAAGACGACGGTCAGCTTTCGATCGACTATCGGTACAAGTCCCGGTGAAACATCGCAAAAGGAGCATCCCGCGAGATCTGCCCTCGGCATCCGTCAACATGACCGAAAGAGGACAAGAGTCCCCAGATCCAGACTACAGCCCAGGCTTAGGCGAAGTCTTGGTGCATGAGGAAGGTGTTTTCCGAAACACCAGATCCAGGGTGGCGATACCCCACACTTATGAACAGCCTTCTTCCTCGACGGCCCTAGCCCCGCCAGAGCCCAGGAAATCACTCCAATCATCGGACGAAGAAGATGAAGATAGTGGGTACGCCTCTTCGGCGACAGTCAGTTCGGTGCGAACAGACAGAGCATCAGTCAATATGGCTGATAACGTCAACGACGATCTTCGTCGGCGCCTGGAAGCTCAGGAGCAAACTTCCAGAACTCAGCAAGAGGCCCTGGACAATATTCAGCAGATGCTTGCTCGACTCCTCAATAACCGGAATAACAATGATGCCGGGAGCAATCACGATGAGGAGGAACACTTCAGCAATGAGCAACCAAAGCCGGAGAAATCCAGGAGGGTTCTTCCTTAGACACTGAAGTCCTTAAGGGCCTCCAAGCTCAAATCGCATCCCTAGCTCAGAGGGATGAATTAAAGAAGGTAGGGGCAGTCCGTCCTTATCCGCTGGAGTGGGATTCGGTGCCATATCCACCGAAGTTCAAACCGCCAACGCTGCATACCTATGATGGAAAGAGCTCGCCAAATCAACACATCTACTATTTTCGGTCTCAGACTGGTAATGTTATAAGCAATGACGCCGTCATGGCTAGGCTGTTCATTGGCACCTTAAAGGGGGTGGCATTTGATTGGTTTCGCAGTCTTCCCCCGGGCTCTATCACTCCTGGATCGACCTGGAAACTCGGTTCCTCTCTCGTTTCTATGAGGACGATACCGAAGTGACCATGGACAAGCTCCTCTCCACTGTGCAGAGGAAGGGCGAATCTGTCCGTGACTACATTGAACGGTTCAGAAACTTATCCTTGATGTGCCCAGCAGGGATGCCATTACCCATGCTCTTGCAGACATGCAGACACAACTTCCTAGACCAAGTGGAAGTTCGCATGGGGGCTGTCAAAGCCCACACCTGGAAAGAATTGGTCGAACAAGCTGAGATAACCGAGAAGTCGGCTAAAAAGTTTGAACCATCTGCCCCTAGAGGCAAGTGGGGGATGAACAGCAAAGGGCGTAGCGACCTACCACAATCTTCTCAAGCTAAGGCAAAGAGACTATGTCTGTGGAACTATCCGGAGATGTGCAGTCGAAGGCCAGAAGAGCGGCTTCGACAATCAGGAACCTAAGTTCCCTCCAAAGCAGTACTCGTTCAAAGACGATCAGGTGGTCACCATATTCCATCTGCTCCACAAAGGGAACAAAATGAAGCTGCCGGATGCTCGGCGTCCCAATGAGATAGGGCGCACAAACGACCCTAAATACTGCCTCTATCACAGGATGATCCACCATCCTACTGACAAATGCTATGTCCTCAAGGACAGAATACAAGCCCTGGTCGATGCCGGAGTTCTGACGTTGAAGACAGAGCAAAAGAAAGTCACTGCCAATATGGTAACTCTTGAGTTCGGCAAAGCTCCAAAGATCACAGTTCCTGACGGGACTTATGCAGCCCCTGCGCCACGGTTGGAAGTCAAGCATCCTCCAGCTATAGCTCACATAATAAGGTCTTGTTCCCTTAACATTAGAGACAGGGGAAGTCATGTGGATACATCCGGACCTCGTCCAAGACGTACAGCGGGATCCAAAGCAGCCCAACTCAAAGGGCAAGTCTTGCAATGTCATCTCCATCCTACCAGACGACGGCAATCTTACATCGGCTTCCCTCAGTGATTTAGAAGGAGAAAAGCTTGCTTGCGCAGCGCAAGCCGATACGCCTCAACAAACAGGCACCCGATCCGGAAAACCATACTTGAGGCAGTATGAAAAGTCTACTGACGAGATACAATAGCAAACGACGTCAGTACAAGTACCAGCATCCACTCCAATCCCAGCCAAAGGGAAAGAAAAGCCTAAGGAGGTACGATTCGACCATGTGTTTAAGAAACCACCAAGCTAAGGGTTTGATACGCCCTTTTGTTTGACATATTGGCTCAGCTGGCCAATATCCCAGCTCGTATCACTATACACGAGCTCCTTCGCCTCTCAAAGAGACAAGAGAAGCACTCAGGGATGCGCTAGCCAATTCAGAATCCTTTCTGACATGCATGCCTGAAATCCCTAATGATGACGCTCAGTCTTCCTGCCCAGAATGTCATCATGCACAATCAAAGGTGCCCGTTATTACCTTCACAGCGGAGGATATGCTTCTCAAAGATAACAAGCACGATCGACCTCTGTACTACACCGGATATATCGGTTCAACATGCATTGAAAGATTACAAGTCGATCCGGGGTCCGCACTCAGCATCATCCCCAAAAGGCTTCTCTATTTCCTCGGCATACCATTGTACAGGTTGTCCGCAACCACTACCACAATATACGGTTTCAATGCTGGGAGCAGTCATCCACTGGGGAAAATCTGACTCCGTTGCAAAATCGGGAGTCTGAAGTCAGAAGTGACATGCTATGTCATTGATGCTGATACATCATATAACCTGCTGCTAGGACGACCATGGATCCATGCCAACTGGATCGTCCCTTCCACCCTCCATCAATGCTTCAAATATGTTGAAGATAATGCGACAGTACGAACTGTCTTTGCTGAGAGACAACCATTCAAAGGAGTGGAAAACTACTTCACTGACGCTCTCCTATATCAAGAGGTCGGTGGAGCACTTAAAGAATCGTTGCCGGACGATGATGAAAGTGGCAACGAGGCGGATTCAGAATCCGAAACAGGCATGCCAGCCATTCTGATTGGTGAACCAGTTATAGCATGTCTCAATAACCCCCTATGTAATACTCCTTCAGAGGATGAAGGTGAATGAGTAATTAATGATAATATTTCTTTCGATTATCCTGCGAGTATTGGGTCGATTAAATCCATTACGGATAGCTCTCTGCACATGCCTTTACACAAGCCAAGTGCGTCCAGTACGCCCATGGAATCAGCAGAAGGAGCTGTCTTGGTGATCCCGCCATCCAAAGAAGGTCAGTTACCGATAATCTTCGGTAGAACCCGACCACGGGGACCCGTGGTCACAGATTCAAGTTCAGACTCAGACACTCCACAATTCTTTCATTACACGCGGCCAGCGCGCCATATTATGAAGAAAATGGGATACAACTTGAAGCATGGAGCAGGCCTGAATTTCGGAAAAGGATGGCGCGGTTTGATGCGGAACTTTGTGCCTAAAGGGAAGCCTGCAAATTACTATGATAGTACACGCAGGAGGTTGGGTTACGTCACGCCCACATCGCTAGCAACAGTTCAAGCCAAGGACGATGGATCAGCTCCATCACATTCGGCTTCATCCTCCGAATGGGACTCCGATATCAGCATAGGAGGAATGTTCAAGGACCTCACTGCTAATATGACCTCAAGCAGTCAATTGGAGCCCGCAGAAGCCACTGATGAGGAACCATGGGTCCAGCAATTAGACCTTCAATGGAAAAAATGATTCGAACTGCGCGAGCCACCTACTGAAGATAAGGTGATGCAGGTCAACTTGGGTAGTCAAGACCACCCTAAGCCCATCTTTATAAGTGAAAGCCTATCACTTACAGAAAGGGAAGAATTGATAATACTCGTAAGAGAGTATATAGACGTCTTCGCATGGAGTTACGAAGACATGCCCGGACTTGATCCACAGGTCTCTATGCACCGCCTAAACATCAAGCCTGATGTCAAGCCAGTCAAGCAGCAACAACGTCGGTTTCGTCCGAACATTATGGAAGCTATTGAAGCCAAAGTTCACAAGCTCATTGCATGTGGCTTCATCCGGGAGGAGCAACATCCAGATTGGGTGGCTAATATAGTCCCCGTCCTCAAGAAGAACGGGAAAATACGGATCTGCATCGACTACCGTGGTCTCAATACGGCCTGTCCCAAGGATGAATTTCCGCTGCCCATCACCGATGTCATGATTGACAACACATGCGGGTTCGAAAGGATGTCTTTCATGGACGGTTTTCAGGGTACAACCAGATTAAGATGTATCCCGACGATGAAAAGCATACTTCGTTCCGAACACCATTGGGGGTATACTGCTACACTGTAATACCCTTTGGACTGAAGAACGCCGGAGCAACCTATCAGCGGGCAATAAGTATGATCTTTCGCGATCATCTCCGAAAAACGGTGGAGTGCTATGTTGACGACATCGCCGTCAAAAGCCGCAACAAGAATGAACATCTTCGCGACCTGAGAATGATGTTCGACATAATGCGGGCTCATCAACTGAAAATGAACCCGACAAAATCCTTCTTGGGAGTGTCAAGCGGCAAATTCCTTGGGTTTATTGTCACATCAAAAGGAATTCATCTTGACCCAGACAAGGTCAAATCTATTCAGAGCATGCCTCCGCCAAGGAACCTCAAAGAGCTCAGAGGCTTGCAAGGCAGGCTGGCCTATATCAGAAGATTCATCGCAAATCTCTCAGGCCGCTGTCAGCCGTTCACCCGGCTCATGAAAAAGGGTACTTCCTTCGTATGGGATCAAGCTTGTCAGGAAGCTTATGAAGACATCAAGAGGTACCTCACAAAGCCTCCAGTCTTAGTGTCCCCTACATCAGGGAAGCCATTCCTGCTTTATGTAAAGGCTATGGACTACTCCCTCGGTGCCCTCCTCGCTCAAAAGGACGACAATGGCCACGAGCAGGCCATTTATTATCTGAGCAGAACTCTCATAGGAGCGGAATCTAGCTACAACCCTATCGAGAAAGAGTGTTTAGCTCTCGTCTTCGCTGTCCAGAAGACACGACATTATTTGGTCGGCCAGACCATACATGTCATCTCCAGAGTAAATCCATTGCGTCTTCTTATGACGAAGCCAGGATCATTGAATTCAAGATTGGCTAAGTGGGCACTTTTATTGTCTCAATACGACATGATCTTCACGCCTCAGAAGGCGGTTAAAGGCCAGGCCCTTGCAGAGTTCTTGGCTGCTCATCCAGTTCCGGAGCATTCAAAACTTCACGAAGACATCCCTGATGAGGTCTTCGAGTCTAATGCAACCTCAGAAGAGGAAGTATGGTAGATGTTCTTTGATGGAGCATCGCGAATGGGCCCTAAAGGCAAGATTATTGCCGGAGTGGGGGTTGTATTTATCTCCCCACAGAATCATGTCCTGCCCAGAGCATTTTCTCTGACAGAATCGTGCTCCAACAATGTAGCAGAATATAATGCTCTGCTCATTGGTCTTCAGCTCGCCCATGGAATGGGGGTACGCTACCTCGAAGCTTATGGCGATTCA
The DNA here is from genome assembly GCA_038442645.1 of Agave tequilana. Lineage (NCBI taxonomy): Eukaryota > Viridiplantae > Streptophyta > Magnoliopsida > Asparagales > Asparagaceae > Agave > Agave tequilana. The sequence continues at coordinate 11,412 of JAVJIF010026360.1, forward strand.
AAACTGATCATCAATCAGGTTAAAGGCGAATACGAAGTCCGCCATGAGGACTTGGTGCCCTATTACCATACAGCCATCGAGTTGGCTAACCTATTTGAAGGTTTCTACATCGGGCATGTGTCTCGATCTCAAAATACCAAGGCGGACGCTCTTGCTGCGTTAGCAACAACGCTAGCCTTGCCAGCCGACACCGAGTATCACCTCACAGTCGCAACTCGACATCTTGTATGCTTCAAGCACATGCTAAGAACTCGAGAAGTCTATAATGTCTCCACGGATCTTGAACCAAAAGACTGGCGCTTTCCTCTCATCGACTATGCTTTGTACGGTCTGCTTCCAGACAATCCTAAAGAAGCGGCATCTATCAGACGAAGGTCTCTCCGTTTCTACTACGATCCAACTCTGAAGACACTTTACCGTCGTTCATATGACGGTGTCCTCCTCCGTTGCCTTTCTCATTCAGAGGCACAGGAAGCACTTAAAGAAGCGCACGACGGCACTTGTGGAGCTCATCAGCCAGATCCAAAGCTTAAAGACAGATTGCATAGGCTAGGATATTATTGGCCAACTATGATAGCCGACGCCATCCAATATGCACGAAGGTGTAAAGCATGTCAGATTCATGCAGACTTCATACACCAGCCCTCGGAGTTGCTTCACCCGACTGCTGCTTCATGGCCATTTGAAGCATGGGGAATAGACGTCGTAGGGCCAATCAGCCCTTCTTCGACAAAAGGTCACCGGTTTATCCTAGCAATAATCGACTACTTTTCAAAATGGGCGGAGGCTATACCACTGGTTGAAGTCAAAACCTCCAATGTGGTTCACTTTATCAAGCACCACGTCATCCATCGATTTGGTGTCCCTAGGCGGATCATCCACGACAACGGTCCCCAATTCATAAGCCAAGTATTCTATCGGTTCTGCGATAAATACCGAATTCAGAATGTGGCTTCAACTGCCTATAATCCTGCTGCCAATGGCTTGGCGGAAGCATTCAACAAAACAATCATCAAGTTGCTCAAGAAATTCATCTCCTCGAATAAGCGAGATTGGGACGAAAAGCTCGGTGAATGTCTTTGGGCCTACCGAACCACGGTTCGGACACCGACAGGCAATACGCCTTTTTCTCTGGTATATGGGTGCGAAGCAGTCATCCCGTTGGAAATTCAGATGCCGTCATTGCGAGTGGCTCTGACCACCAAGTGCACATTAGAAGACAATGATCAATTGCGCCTTCAAGAGCTCGAAGCCCTGGACGAGAAGCGGCTCCAAGCGCAGCAACATATTGAGCTATATCAAGCTCGAATCTCAAAGCCTTCAATAAGAAGGTCAAACAGAGAGTCTTCCAGAAAGGAGACCTGGTCTTAACCGTCAGACGACCGATGATTATGACGCACAAGACCAAAGGCAAATTTCAGCCTAAATGGGAAGGACCATTTGTAATAGAAACAGTCTATTCAAACGGAGCATACCGCCTCGCGACTGCAGAGGGCGACCTACTCATGATGCCGATAAATGGCAAGTTCTTAAAGAAATATTATCCTTAATCAAGGATCCTTCTCTTGATCAAGTTAACACTACACCTCTGATCAAGATCTCCGTGTCTGGAGCACACACAAAGAGAGCCTTTCTCTTCCTCCAAGTGAGGTCATACAGCCGAAAACCAGCAGGAACCTGGCCGCGCACCGGTTATCCTAAAGGGAATCAAGGTTATGCAGACATTAACCTAATAATTCAATATCCTTTAACGATTAAGGATAGAGGAAAATGTTGGCCTATAAGCCCAACATAAGTCCTCGACAACTCATCATGCTGAGGGGAAAAGCATGGCTAGCCCAATTCAAACGATAGTTGGTAAAGGCATATCAAACCCGTTGACAGCTGGGGATTTGCTAAAATCCTAAGGGACCAGTTCCCATTTGATTCCCTCTCCAAAATCACTTACCAATTCTCATCCATAGGATGGTAAGGCCACATATATCCCGCTGTTATGTTAACACTAACCTATGACAGCAGTCCCCTCATTTCTCCTCGTGAGAACGAGAACTCCAAAGTCACTTACCAATTCTCATCCATAGAATGGTAAGACCACAATACATTTTGCTGTTACGTTAACACTAAACCTATGATAGTGATTCCCTCGTTTCTCCCCGTGAAAACGAGACTTTTCCCAAAACTCCATTGCAACCTTGAGCTTGGTGGCATCTCATCCGGTTATGTCATTGCGACCTCTGAACCAGCAGACAGCTAAGTCTCAATTCCGAGCCCTGTTGACATTTACAAAAGACAGGTCTCGATACTCGTTGACATTTACAAAAGACGAGTATCACCAATTTTTGAGCTTGGTGGCGTCTCATCCAGTTATGTCATTGCGACCTCTGAACCAGCAGACAGCTAAGTCTCAATTCCGAGCCCTGTTGACATTTACAAAAGACAGGTCTCGATACTCGTTGACATTTACAAAAGACGAGTATCACCAATTTTTGAAGCTTGGTGGCGTCTCATCCGGTTATGTCATTGCGACCTCTGAACCAGCAGACAACTAAGTCTCTTTTTTTGGAGAATGTAAATTTTATATTTCCCAAAAAAAGTATCTACAAATATCCTTACAGCAGCCCAAACAAGAGCTACATCAACCAAAGCCTACCCTATGAAGCCCACATGAGGATACAACACACATCCAAACCCTATATCTAGCAATGGCCTCAGCCCCCCGCTCAGGGGAGACCGAGGCCCACCGATAACCAGGACACAACCTTCAATTAGAGGGAAGCAAGGCTTTCCCTCACAATTTCCCCCATGACGCAACTAACATTTAGACGAGTGAAGGGCTTTCCCCTTTAATTTCCCCTTCGAAACAGAAGCCGATCTTGCATGTGGAAACAGAGTCCTCTCACACTCCTCCGCTCAACTACGGGAAACACACTCCGGAGGCTCCAATTGCAAACCCATCCCAACAGACTGATGGTGAACAGCAGCGACACCTGACTTCTTCTTCTGCTTCCTCTTCTTACCAGCACTAGTCCAACCCTCATCAACAGTATCCAGGCCCTCTGGTGGGCACACAGCCGCCATCCGAGTGTCCTCTACATCAGAATGTTGGTGGACAGCAGCCGCACCATGCTGTCCAGATAACATCTGCTTTCCCCTTTACAGCCGCTGCAGCCACTCCCTCAGCACCTGTATCCCTGTCCACAGCAGGGCAAACAGGAGACGCAACAGGATCAGCTGCCATCCCGGCCATAGCTGGCAGCAAGGTAGGTCCTGCCAGACCCGAACTGCAGCCACCAGGCCTTCCCCCACGCGGCAGGGCCACCCCCACCTCCGGCGCATCAGCAGCAGGGATCCCCTTAGCCCCACTCCCCTTCGGGCCAATCTGCCCATTCACAGGCAGAAGCTCCCCTATGTTGACAGTTGAAGCCTCCCCCAACTTAGACCCACCAACAGGAAGTCCACCCCCACCCTGCCAACAGGGTCAACCGCAACTTGAACCACCCTAGACCCTGGCACACTAGGGGTAGCCGGCCCATCTCATCCAAAAGAACCCCTGACTTCACAGATGAAGGTTCCCTAACCTTAGGCTTGCCAACTGGAGGCATGCCCCCCCTTGTAACCAGCAACATTTACTTTATCTACCCCACCAGTCTGAAACTTCCTCTTAGGCACATAAAGAGGGTAGATCCACCCCCTGAAACTTTGTTGCACCCTGCATCACCATGGCTAAAAGTCTTGCATTTCTTACAGTATTTTGGTGGAGACTCAAACACCACCAACTGATTATAGACTACCCTGGTTGGCAGTTTCACTTCCACCGAAGTAACGAGCTCCTTCGAGACATCTACCTCCACCAACACTCACGTGAAGGAGATTCTGTCAATAGTCCGGGTCAGCTAATCCGTAGAGATAGGAATCCCAACCTTAGACACAATCTTACTCAAGGCCCTGTCATTCCAACAATCAAGCGGAAGGTCCGGCAACTGAATCCAAGTTGGAACAGTAGTCATCACTTCACTCCCAAATCTAAAGCAACGTGGCAAGATTTTCAGCATTAAATTACTCCCGTAAATGAAGTAAGGACCGCCATTCAAAACCTTCATCCTATCTTCCTCAGAACAAAATTCATACAGAATCCATCCCGATCGATGGATCCAATGTTTACCTCCCACTTTCCATCCATCCCATAATCTCTGGACAGCCCCCGCACCTGGGAATTTTCCAGAAAACAGGCCCACCAAACATATCCCCATAGCCTCCTCAACCGCACCTACATCCTCTCGTCAAGCTGAACGAGGTCCCCTTCGACTACAACCTCTTCCAACTTGTACCCATTATCGAAATTGCGATTATCTTTAAAAAGATTCACCCATGGGGCCTGCTTCACACTCCCCACACCCTTTTCTGACTCCCTTGCAGAAGATTACCACCCAGATTAACCCCTGCAGCAACCGGGTCTTGGCTGGACAATTCATCAAACACCTGCTGTGCCACCTGCCCCCCAACTCCTAGTATCTGAGTGGAGCACAGACCCTGCTGCTCCACCGACAACCCAACACCCTCAAGCTCACAATCAGAGTCAGCAGAGGACGAACCAAAGCTACTCCCATCCGAATCTAACCTACTACCTCATCGTCTTCGGCAGCCACCTGCTGATCCTTGTCCATATCCGCAACATGATCTGTAACCACCATCTTCTGCATAACTTGGACAGGTCCTGCCGCCTCCACCAAAGAACCCCCTTTGATGAACCTCCCAACTTGATCCCTAGGCTGCCCAGATCGAGATCTGGTAGGTGGCTTCATGGTAACCACCCACAGCCGCCGGCCCCCAAATGGGGGAATGGGCACACGAGCACAAGATCAGAGCACTGATCTGGCAAAGCGGATCAATCCCAAGAAGAAGGAGCAATCACAGTGAAGAAGAGCGAAGGCAGCATCCACCATGGGGAAAATCGGCCTTGAGAGCTTCTCTCTCTAACTCCTCTCAACTGAGAGCTCTTTAGCAGACAGCTAAGTCTCAATTCCGAGCCCTGTTGACATTTACAAAAGACAGGTCTCGATACTCGTTGACATTTACAAAAGACGAGTATCACCAATTTTTGAAGCTTGGTGGCGTCTCATCCAGTTATGTCATTGCGACCTCTGAACCAGCAGACAGCTAAGTCTCAATTCCGAGCCCTGTTGACATTTACAAAAGACAGGTCTCGATACTCGTTGACATTTACAAAAGACGAGTATCACCAATTTTTGAAGCTTGGTGGCGTCTCATCCGGTTATGTCATTGCGACCTCTGAACCAGCAGACAGCTAAGTCTCAATTCCGAGCCCTGTTGACATTTACAAAAGACAGGTCTCGATACTCGTTGACATTTACAAAAGACGAGTATCACCCTCTCTGAAGCTTGGTGGGCTTCTCAACCAGTTATGTCATCGCGACCTCTGAACTGGCAGATAGCCAAGTTTCACCAATTTTTGAAGCTTGGTGGCTTCTCAACCAGTTATGTCATTACGACCTCTGAACTGGCAGATAGCCAAGTTTCATCTACCATTGAGCTTAGTAGCGTCTTAATCGGTTATGTCATTGCGACCTCTGAACCAGCGGACAGCTAAGTCTCAGCTTTGAGCCTGTTGATACTTACAAAGACAGGACTCACCGATGCTTGCTGACATTTACAAAAGGCAAGCATCTCCCCTTCAGCCCCGCAAAGGGCTAACCTCGAGATCGCTGACGTCTTAATCGGTTATGTCATTGCGACCTCTGAACCGACGGATAGCCACGTCTCAAAGATTACGTCCTCAAGCAAGAACAAGATTGGAGACTCAACAGAAGCCAAAACAAAGAAAGAATTTCCATTAATTCCAAAAGATAGGGGACACATGGAGGCACGTATACAACGACCTACAAGTGTACAATGTACGATCTGAGCCGCTCTCCGAGGGCATTCAGCCTCGTCTTCCTGTCATCAGCAGCCTGGGCAAGCGCTTGTGACCTCAGCTCAGCCTCATCAAAGTCCACCGCCTGGGCCAGACGAGCTTCAACTTCCGCCAAAATTGCCCTCTGTGACAACTCCTGCCGCGCAAACTCCTCACTCTGAGCTCTGAGCTCTTCGAGCCGCGCAGTTTCCTCAAGACGCACCGGTATGGCCTTGGATAAGAGGAGATTTGCTTTCCTGATCATTTCCTCAGCCTTCGCAATCTTATCCTCAGCGCCGAGAAGAGCACTAGTGGAAGCGTCAATTGCACTTCCAACCTCCGCTTGCCTTGTTTCCAAGGATTTCAAATCAGAAGAGACGGCCTTAGCAGCCTCTTGAGCGGCAAGCCGGGCCTCGTGCTTTCAGGCAACAAGATAAGCAAGCTGCTCGTCAGCTAAGGACGCCGGGTCTGAGCGATAGAGATGGCGCCACTCCTCTACAGCCTTCTCAAGGTCATCCACCAGGAGTTCTAAAGCAGCAGCCTGATGATACCCCTCAAAATCCCGAATACTCTCAACGTCACGGGAGAGGACCACCTTCAGCTTTGAGAATGGTACAGGCGAGCCCTTCAAAACTAGGACGATGGTTCGCTCCAAGCTTTTATAAAAGCTATCGACCAGGTCACCTATGTAATCATTCTCGGCCTCAGCCATTTCGGGCAGGGAGGCAACCTCAGAATAGTCCACCAGCCTGGTCGACGCCATCGCAGAAGAAGCAGCAGGAACACTGACAGTAGTAGGGCTAGCCGAAGGCGATCTCAGCGGAGTCCTCATCGAAACCAGCACGCCAGCCACCGCGGAGGTAGGACTGACAACCACCTCTTGAGCAGCAGGCTCGACCACCAGGGTTAGAGAGGTAGGGTTTGCAATCACCCTCAGTGCCGCACTCGGCAAAACAGTCCGCACCTCACTCGTTGATGTGATTGGGAGTGAGGATACCTCCGGGACTGCCGTCCCTTCAACCCCTGGTCTTTCAGCTAATTTAGGCTGATAAGAAGGAAGGTCGCCATACAGCGCGTCCAACACAGCAGCATCCGCCATGGCCGAAGTGCTCGTGTCACCCCTCGATCCCTCAGGAAGATCTACCGGCTCCCTTGAAGCTGATGCATCTTGAGGCCGAACACCTGTAACAAGACTATAGTTAGTCGGGACACTACATACAGAAGAAGCCAAGAGGGTACGACAATACCAAAGGATGATGTTGCCTCGAACATCTCGTCGGCCGCACCGGTCTCCAGGGGCTCCATCGGAAAATTTTTGCCTGAATCAGCACGAACAACCGGCTCGCTTTCGCTTGCCGAATATCCTGTAGACCACCCGATAGAGCTCGATGCCTCAGGACTTCTTTTAGAAGTCCCAACGCCTGAAGGACCAACATCAGCCGCGCCACTCCCAGACTCTTCCGAGTGAGCAGGGGAACCGGCTGCAGCCCCATAAGTGAATAGGGGATCATAATGATCCCCTTGTTCTCCAGCTGCCTCAGCTCCTACAATCAAAAAGGATTGATGATAAGTCAATGGGAACGCACAAAAAGGCGTATTATATGAACAAGGTTAACCTTACCCAGACCTGGAGCGAATTCACCACTAGTCGGTTCAGCGACCGATGGTTCAGCTGCTAGTGCGGCAGCAGGAGGAATCGCTGTAGAGGGGTAACCCTCTACGACAATCGTAGGAGCTTGGCGACGGGGCTTCTTCGCCAATGTCTTCCTACGAGATCCGCTACCTGCCCGCTTTCTCTTGAAGTGGACGTCAGAATCCTCTTCTTCCACTCCTCCCGCACGCCGTGGGGAAGACGTCCCCACCACACCAGAGCCAGCCGCAGGAGTATCAGCTCCAGCCCCCATCTCGAAGCGAGAACTCCCCGCATCAGAAGCCTCGCTGTCATCCACAGCGATGAATTCTTCCAAGCCGGGGACACGAACCCGTTTGCCTTCTCTCTTATCAGAGGCTTTCCGCCTCAGTCGTTGAGAGATTAACTTCACACCCGAACTGTTGGCGTTAAATCCAGGAGGTGTGGAGTTGGAAGCCGCGTACTACTGGCAAAAGCACAGGGTCGTCGAGAGGCCGGGATCCTGCAACGGTGTGCGTAGCCACGCCCCAGTGCCATCCGCAGTGAAGAACCGCCATGCACGGGCCCCATCAATAAGACTCCCCATGAAAGCCAGGTCCGAATTGGGGTTGCCCACATACAGCTGGTCGTACCCGAATTGGCGGACAAATTGACTCGGGACGTAGGGTTCCTGGTAGTAGGTATCCCCACTCCTGTACAGCAAGTGCGAGGGCCGGATGCTGACCAGCCACTTGAAAATGCCTCGACTCATGGGAGACCGCCCTGACTCCACATCTCGGAATTCCTCGTTGTATCCTGCACCCCAAATGCGAGGAAAACAGCGGAACAGGCTATAAGCGTCACGACGACGCACTAACTTACGGGCCTCGGCCACGTAGGTTTTCATCCAAGAACAACCTTCAAATCGGCGGAGAAGCGCCGTTCGAACACCCTGCGGAGGGTCTTCCCCAGCTCCAATCAAAGTAGGGCAGTGTAGGGCGAACCACGCCATCAAGTAGGTGTACGGCAGACCCACCCTAGGATTGGGTCCATCGCAAGGAAGGATAGCACTCTTCCCACGTCTTGTCGCCGGCGGCCTGCAGAAAGCCTCCGTTAATGCGCGAAGGCCTCTTTGAATACAGCACACCATGGCCGGGAGAAGACCCAGACGGTGGCCATGGGCCAAGCGAATGGCGGGTAGCAGAACATTCGGATGGACGATGTCACCCGAGGAAGAAGGCAAAACACACTTCTTTAACCAGACGGTTAAGAAACCGGCCAGCAGCGCCTTTCGAGACATAGGCCGACGGGCCTGATGGTGAAAGCTCCGAAGGGTATCACCCTTCTCATAGGGACCAGCGTCTTCTGTTACGACGATATCCCTTTGGAGACACATCTCCATCCTTTCAACTATATCGCCATCAGCAACTCCGCGATGAGCTGCTTCAGGAGCATTCTTCATGTCTGGGAACAGGTAACTTCCCCAGCTCTTTAAGCTCTTCGAGCTACCCTTGCCACCACCGTGGTTGCTGGAACAGATATGCAAGTGGCACATCAACTCCCGATAAGTCTCGAGCAGCGCAGGCTCCTGTTTCTCCAGAATAGCCAACTCCGCCTCACAGGGAAAGTACTCTTCGTATGGAAGAGACCCGAAAGGCAGAGCAGAGATTTCCCACATCTCATGCAAAGCCATGCCCAACTCGCCAACAGGGGTGAAGAAGGTCCCCGAAGCCGGGCAGTATAACTCAAGGATGGCGTAGAAGCACGCCACCTTCATCTCAATGCCGTAGCAGGTCGCCCTGACGGCCTCATAGAGATTCAGCTCCTCTAAGTCCTCCTCGAAGTGAGCGAGGATATAGTTGGTCAAGTCTGCCCACCATGTCTTAGGAGGATGAACCCAACCGGGAGCCCTGAAGTCAGTGGCAGGGTAGTTCCCGTCAACTGCGCAGAATTGAGTGCTAAAGGTCTGCGCCACAGCCGGGTTCTCTCCCACTGGAAGTTCCCGCGATACCTTCCCAGGGTATAGCCCCATTATGCTGAGGGGAGGACCCGCCCTTGAATAGCCAGACTGAAAGGTCAATCTCCCAACATGGACAGATTCAACGCTTCGGCTTACGCCCCACACCATCTTCCGAGCCTGAGTCACATTCACAAAGGAAGATAGAGGAAAGTGCCGCTTTGTCGACGGAAGGTAAAACTTCTCACCATCCAGTCGAAAGATCCATTGTCCTTCGCCTGCCTGCAACTGGCGATCGGGATCGGATGCAGCATCCCCGAACATAAAGTCGGGCTTCCTGTAAGTCCGACGGTCAACATCCTCAAGAGGAGTCGTGGTCAAGAAACTCCGCGTGGTCTGCGGATGACCGCCTTGGATGAGTGTATCCCGGACAAGGGAGCTCCGCTCACTGAACAAAGAAGCCTGTCAATGGAATTGCAGGCTGAGGTTACCATCTGCTCCACTAGTCAGCCCAAACAGACTGCTCAGGAGATCGGGAGCGTAATGCACTGCAAAGACAGAAATGAACTATTATTAGTTCAACAATCAAGTGGATACGAAGACATAAAAATTCACTAAGGCATAGCCTCGCTCAGCGAGCAAGGCCAGCAAGGCGATAGCTTCGATGAAGCTTGATCTAGCGGATAAAACTGCATTTTTGCAGAAGGCGTCCAAAGTACTAACTTCGCTTAAGGAGGAAGTGGTATAGCCCTAAGGGCTAACGTCACCAAGAGGGCGTCATGGTTAAAAGTCACCCTTCGTGGCCATGACTGAAGGAACAGACCTATACCCTGTTTCTCAACAGGATGGAGACGGCCCGAGTAATGGCTTCGTACGGAAGCCTAAGGAAGAACTGTTCGGTTCTTAATTCCCCTGTGCAAGGAAAATAGGGAGGTTCAAGGAAACAAGTTCCCTAATGAGGACGGATCATATTCAATCGTCCTAATCGCCAAATGTCGGCTCCAAAGGACAGAGACCACAGTCTCTAATCAGATAGGAAAATCTCTTACCGGTGACTGGTCGCTCGATGACCGGAGGAGGAGGACCCTCCGCTGCAGAAGTCGCCACTTCTTTTCCCGCTCGTCTTTTGGGCGCCATTAAAGAGTTGCAAGAGTTCTCAAAGTTCCCTGAACGAAGAAGGAAGAGGAAGAGGGAAAGTCAAGAAATTTCTCTAAAAAAGGAGATCTTTTCCTGTTCAGCCCGATCGGGCTTTTATAGGCCAATCAGCGCCTGAAACGAGGCCTCGAAAAGGGCGTATGCCGCCGTTTCAAATTAATTCGAAACGCCGCCCAAAGCGCCTTCCCGAGAAGCGCTGCTTCGATTCCGCTAAGGGTTAACGTCGCCACAAGTTAAAGTGCGGGCTTCGCACAATCCTTCAAGGACTTCGCCGAAAGGTTTACCTTAGCCCTCTAAAAGGCGCTGACATGCCAGTCTCACGAAGATCACTCAAAGAAAGGACTATGTCCTTAACTCCGCATATAGTTTAGCCCCGCTATGGCCAAACCCTCAAAGAAAGCAAGCGAAGATCAGATGATTAGAAGATGAACTTTCATTGATTAAAAAAAAAAAGAAGGGTACATTGATATTACATCGAAGTTGTGTTTCATACAACACACCCAGTTGCTCGACAGGGTAATTTGTGCAAAAAAGCATACAAGTGGTTTTATCCGCTTCTAAGTCAAACCGACTGGACGAAGGAGGCCTTCCTCCTGCACAAGGCTGTAATCAGTGGTGCCGCAAGGACACGGTCATTATTCTCCACAAAAATGGCAGGTCTTGCCAGGCCATTTTGTTGAAGCCTGGCAATAGAAACCTATCACCGCCAACACGATAGATCACGTATAATGGGAATCGGTAGTGGTACCAGTGATCTAACGGGTGTGAGGCACGCTTTCCCAAAGTGGATCGCCCTTAGAGGCCACCAAAGTTGAAAGTTGGCAATGATGCCAGTGATCTCACAGGTGACGCCCACTACCCCGAAACGGATCATCTCCGACAAAGCGGCTACCAGCCTCACCTCAGAACGAATCATCTCGTATAAGAGGCTGCCAATAGCCTCTGGGACACGCACCCGCTGCCCCGAATTGTTCCTCCTGCTTAAAAGTAAAGCTTCAACTGGGGAAGCATAAGGCAATTTTATGGTTCCTTCCATCAAGTCATAAGATTGGCGAGCATAGCCCACTGCAATGCAAAATCAGAACAGATTAGCAGTTAAGCATAGGAAAGACTGCAAATCAGAATCTTTTGGGTCAAAGCAATCCAATTTCAGTAAAAGCAGAGGACAAGCCTCGCCTGCACAGCACTGATGGGCTGGCTCAACAAACGCCAAGTCCAAGCCTCACCTATATGGCTAGCCAGACTGACCCCGTGGGATGCAGTCTTAGCTCCGCCTATATGGCAAGACTGGCTCAACTATTGAAGAGACCAAGTCCCAAGTTCTGCCTGCGCAGCGGACTCAACATGCAATGATCTTTCTGTGATCAAGTCAGAATGATAGCTTCACTGGGAAGCTATGTCAAAATCCTTCTCTGCAGATCAGTTAAATAGAGAACAAGGGAAGCTAATCCCTGAAGCAGCTGCCAAAGTTGAATTAAGGGAGATGAATTCCCTAAAATTGGTGAAGTCGTTGAACGATCAAGACTTACCGGTCCTTGGCCAGATAATGACCAGAGTGGGCATTCCCACTAGTTCAGAGATCTGAGTATCTCTTTCAAACCAAGAGAAGAGAAGAGAGGCAAAACACTTCTCTTCAGAGGACCTCAAGTGTCCTATTTATAGGCCCCGTGGCCTGAGCGCTGCCGCCTCAAGCGTGGAAGCACGAGCGCCTTTAAGGCATTTATTGTGCCTTGAGAACAGGGACGGCTTCCCTTGGAACCGTGCGCGGGGAGAAAACGTCTCCCTCATAAAGGCACTTATTGCGCCTTGAAGAAAGGGAATATCCTCCCTTGGAAACGTGCAAATCGGAGAATATCTCCCTCGATCAGCTCGAAGAAAGGAGTAATCCTCCTCGTAACCAGCCCACGGCAGTTGATCTCGGGAAAGTGACATGCGCTCCCAAGCGAACATATCTGCGGAAGCCCAGATGCGGGGCTACTCGCACGCGAAGCTACCCAGACGCGAGTCTACATGATTCCTCGACGAATCTACATCCCAAAGCAGGATTTAAAGCGAAGCTGAACTCAACCATCATGGCGACGTTCATACTCCACACACCACCGATCAAAGCAGTTCAAAGTATTTCAAAGTCTGAGCCATTGCAGACTTTCGAAAACTTTGAAGGGGGTCTTGTTGACACTTAAAAAAGACAAGATTCTTATTAGTCTGAACAATGTCTAAACTTGTTGAAATTTACAAAAGACAAGTGACAGACGAGCTGAAGACCAGTTTTCACCCATCTCCAAGGGACAAGGAAGCAACTTGGACTCCACTGATCCAGCAAGCAGACAGTGAACCCGGATTGTTTCTAAACAGACCTCAGCAGGTCTAAGGTGCTAGCACTTAGCATCGCATGAGCCCAAAGGGATAGCCTCGTTTGAGAGGCTAATATCACTCGACTTCGCCTCGAAGCCATCCAAAGCTTCGCCAAAAAGCCTCTTTTTCGGACTTCGCCAAGAAGCCAACTGACAGCTTCGCCAAAAAGCCTCTTTTTCGGACTTCGCCAAGAATTGCCTCTAGCTCCGCCACGAGCTCAATGCGGGCAGCGCTGCTATGAATCTGTCACGGTCAACCTTTGACCAATCAGATCTCCGGATGAGGTCGGATCCAATCAGATCAAATCCAATTAAGATCAAATCAGAGATCAAATTTGGCAGTTGATTGCCACAATCTCTTGACTCTTCTAAAACGAGTAAGAAGATCAGGGGAAATCTTCCAACGATATGGAAAGGATCAAAACAGATCAAGAGGATCAACCGACCTGCCAATTCTAGCTCCGCAGAAGCTATCTTAGCCTCGCAGCAAGGCTACTTTCTAGATTTAAACAGATTTGATTCAATCTGTTTCCATATCCTCAAGGGACGATTATACCCTTGCTCTCCCTATAAATAGCCTGCCAGGGGTACAAGGAGAGGGGATCGATCAATCGAGAGAGAGAGACCACACACATATACTAGAGGACTCCACAAGCAGAGGCTTCTTCAAAAAGCACCGTGCGCTCTCGAATTCAGAGACCTTTTAGAGAATTGCTTTCTCTATCCAGGGTGCTGATACCCTAACATCGTCCTTCTTCTCAAGGAATCTCCAGAACCAGGCGAGAAAGAATTCCTTATTGAAGGCGATTTTGAGAAGCAGCAAGAGGGTTCTACCAACCTTCTATTCTCTGATTCCCCGAACCAGGCGAGAAGGGAATCTCATCGCACGCATCGTCAAAGGGACAAAGTGGTCGCTCGCTGACCAGACTCCTATCGGCACACTTCTCCAGAATCTCTGAGGAGATCTACTTGTAATCTTTTTAAGAATACTTGTAATTTAGCTCCTCAACCTTTTTTTTTTGTAAGTTTTCCCCCTTTGCAAACATAACGGAAAACATTCATGAGGATAGCTTTTGAGATTATGAGTTGACAGATTAGTTATAGACATTATATCAGTGGATGTGATCTTGATCAGTTTAATATGAGATTGTATAATGATTAGAGGTGCAGGACTGTTACTGTATAAATTTATGTTACTGAAAGTTACTGGGAAAAGATTGTTTGACCGTAACACCCTGTACAGTCCTATTATTCATTGTATACACGGTTACTGTTACTGTTCACTGTTACTGATATTGTTCACCGTGTATACGATTACTGATTTGACTGTTACTGTACTGATATTGTTACCGTCACCGTACCTAGTAATCGAAATAACATGGATATTGATTGTTATAAATAATAAAGTAATTGAACAACTTACACCGGGATTGGGGAAATTGATGGAGGAGACAGCGTCTGTATTTTGAGTGGACCTCGGATACAGGTTGCGCAGCCTACTTACGGTTCCACTGCAGGGTTCCGGGGGATGACTAACATCCCATCTGTTATTATTTCACAGTGTTACTGTGATTTTACTGTTCTACAGTGATACTGTGAGTACTGTTACTATTACTGACTACCTGGCGGTAGGGCCTGGTTCAGCGCCAGGCATCTGGGCCATGGTCCCGCGTATGTACGGGACCACCTAAAGTATAGACAACGCCTCCAACTAATCAGTTTCAACAACTTAGGACTTCATTTGACACGTGTGATAGGCGTAGTATGGGATGCGTCTATTACAGGTGGCAATTGGTGTTTGCTGATATAATAAATAATAATGAACTGTTTATAGTGTATTGTGACTGACCGTAATCACCTGACTGTACATATATATAACTATGATAGACATATAATCGTACACATGACCAGATTATATACCAGACTAGTGACATATGCTAGGTTGCTCATTCAGATATCAGTTGCTTGTTTATAATTGTGATAGTTGACTTTTATCTTCATTCATGTTGTTATTTAGTTATCCTTCAGCTATCTGTTTATCATGTTATTTAGTTATCTTATATTTGCAGTTTATCTTGTTATTATTTTGTGCACATTGTTTATATGCACGAGTACTCTTCTTTACACACACACTCACCAGGTCGCTTTCTGATGACCCTGAATTTGCACGTCCAGATATTGGACGCTTTGTGTCTATTGTGCAGGTGTTTTATGAGACTGTACGCTCCGCGAGGGCCTGGAGCTTCTCCCTATTTGATTCCGGTATTCTTATCTTTCTTACCTTCATATTATTTCCTGATTCTTGATATATCAGTTTTATTTGTTATTCCAGTTCTTTATTCATATATCATGCGTGAATGCTTATATGTATTATTGCAGTGGTCGTTGACTCATTATAGTATAAATTTATAGCTTGTTTCGGGTTACTTAAGGCTTAGCGCGTATACGTGAGGTATTTTCCTTGCGTATATGCGTCGCCGACTCGTATCACGTCTCCGCTTTAGCGTATTTTGGGAAGCGGGGCGTGACAATAGTGTGGATCATTGGCAGACAGTCTGAAACCCAGTCCTTCCAGGCTCCATGCTCGGCTCTCGAGTTTTCCTTTTGTGACTCGTGAGCATCTTTGTACTGTTCATACTTGTATATCTCTTTATATTCTCATAATTGCGCCATCGATGTTGTAATATTCTTGTAATATTGTGTCACATCCTGTGATAACTTTGTAATTATTTCATATGTTGGAATGTATAATGCACCACGTGCTTCCGTATTCTGATTCTTACTTGTACTAATACTTATCGTATATATGTGAGGGTATTTTCGACCTACATATATATGTCGTAGTAACGTCTCCGTACCCGTGGAATCAGGGTGTTACAAATTATGACTAAAAACACTTTCAAAAATAAATTTTTTTTGAAAATTAATGCGATCATGGGCGCATTCTTTTTAAAAAAATAATTTTCTAAAATGTTTTTTGAAATTACAAAGCTCAAAATTTTAATAAAAAACCCATTTTCAATCAAAAATTTCAAATTCAACACAAAAATTGAAATTTTTTAGGTACAAGATAGCGATATGAAGCGAATTGATATTAAAAAGGTGAAAAAGTCTTTAAATATAAATTTTTTGAAAAACTTTCTAAAAAAACAAAACATTTTTACTAAGGGCACCCAATAATCTAGGGTTTTCACGATTTTTTTTTACCTTTTTCGGCGGATACTTCTTTTCTCATCATCTTGATCAGATCTTGTTATAAAATTTAATTTTTAATGTGGATGATTCAAAATTTAGAAATCAAGATCTGTAATTTTTTGGTTGGTGAAAAACTCAATTTGAGATCTGTATTTTTTGAAAGAGGAATAATTTTGGCTAGGTTAAAAGTGAAACTGAGGGTATCTTAGTCAATCAGCAGCGGTAAAGTGATTGGTAGTCTTTTCGAGCAGGATGTTTTGTCTTTTTAGCATCTAAATTTTTTTTTTTGGAGAATGTAAATTTTATTTATCGAACATGAATGTAAGCCAAACCGGCTATACAGTATAACCCCCCTAACTGCCAATACCTGGCTCACTATCCCATTACAATGTATCCCCATAACCCAAATCAATGTCCTATTAGTCGACTATACATTAGATCAGTCGACTAATAATGTAGTCGACTAAACCCAATTACAAGTCGACTTGAAAGTTGATCTGGATGTAGCTTCGTTCTCTGTTTCTGCGCCAGTCGACTAAGTCATAAAAATTAGTCGACTATACCTGCACCAAGTCGACTAGGTCAGAAAGCCAGGTCGACTATACCTGCACCAAGTCGATTAACCACAAAGTTAAGTCGACTGGAAAATTGATCTGGATGTATCCGTCTTCTCTGTTGCCTCTGTTGCCACAGGAGTCGACTATGCCAAAAAGGCTAGTCGACTATACTTGAATGTAGTCGACTAGAAACACCTACTAGTCGACTAATTCTGCTGGCAGCCCATCTTTTCTGTCTTAAATCCCAGATCTCTCAGAACTCCACAGTGGCGTTTGGATCCAAATTGAATACAGTCCTATAGATGTGCAGCTTGATCTTGAAGACGGTAGAAACCATCTCCTGAGTCTGGCCTTCAAAAATTTTCCTGTTGCGGGCATTCCAAACATGATAAACAGTACAAGCAAGGGCCACCTTTTTAGCTTTTGCTTTGCCACTGGAACCCTTCGCCTCCTTCTTTAACCACTTAAGAGCACTAGAGATAGTCGACATCCCCCGAGAGATACCCAGCCAGTCTCTAATGCATCTCCAAACCATAGCAGAGAAGGAACATTGAAAGAATAGATGATCAGCCGATTCCTTATTACCAAAACAGAGTGCACACGATTCCTCAACCTGAAGAAAGGTCAATCTATCTTTTGTAGGAAGCCTCTTCCGCGCTGCAAGCCAAAGAGTAAAAGCATGCTTTGGTGTGACATACGAATTCCAAACTGAGCTTGGCCAAGGTAGCCTGGAACCCTTATATCAAAAAAACTCATATCCGAGCGATATACACATCCGCTCACCTACCACCCAAGAGGATAACCTCCTCTTTGCCGCCGCAACGGACCCTTCTATAATGCATATTTTATCACGAATCGCAACTAGCCTCTTGAGCAATGGCGAGTCGTCCCTTATACACTTCCAGTCCCAAGCAGAGATATCCCCTTTAAGGTAGATGTGATGCACCCAACGAACCCATAAAGTGTCCTTTTTCTTGTGAATGTTCCAAAAGGATTTAGCTAGCAGGGAATCATTCCAAGTTTTAAGATCTCAGAATCCCAATCCACCTTCCGATTTTGGCAAGCACATGGATTTCCAAGAAACCGGATGATGTCGCTTATGCCACAAGAAATTCCTGCACAGCCGAGTTACCCTCTCTATGATAGCACCCGAGATCGGAAAAATAGATAGCCAGAAGCAATCCACTCCTTGTAGCACTGATCTGATAAGCTCAGCTCTACCCGCAAAAGAAAGGCTAGAAGCCATCCAAGCGTTGATATACATAGTTATTTTATCAACAAAAGGTGCAAAATGATTCAACTGCAGTCTCTGAGCTGCCAACGGGACTCCGAGATAACGGAAAGGCATCACACCAACAGGGATACCAGTCAACTGCCTCATTTGAATAAGTTCCTCTCCATATACACCCGCCGTAAAGAGGCTTGACTTGAGCAAATTAGCGCACAAGCCCGATTTCAATCCAAAATCCCTGAGGCTATCCATAATAATACGGACAGAAGGAATGTCTCCTCTAGCCATGAGCATGAGATCATCAGCAAATGCCAGGTGTGACAACCTAAGCTTTCCACACCTAGGGTGGAATTTGAAACCCAACCTGTTTGTACTCACCTTTAGACTTCTCGACAGATATTCAATGCATAGAAGAAAAAGAAAAGGAGACAAAGGATCACCCTGTCGCAATCCCTTCTTCCCATTGAACATCCCCCATATCCCTCCATTCAGGCCAATAGAATAAGATGGAGAGGTTACACATTGCATAATCCATCCAATAAATCTGTCCGGGAACTTAAGACCAGTCATCACCTCAGCAAGGAATTCCCAAGAGACCGAATCATAAGCTTTCCGGAGGTCCACTTTAATCAAGCACCTCGGGGATACCCTCTTCTTGTTATATTTTCGCAATAACTCTTGGACCAAATGAATATTTTCAATCATACTCCGGCCCTCCACAAAAGCAGATTGCGAAATATCAATAATTCCACCGAGCACAGGTCGTATCCTCTCAGCCAAAATTTTAGAGATCACCTTATAGCTCACATTACAACAGGCAATAGGCCGAAAATCACTCACAGAATTAGCATGAGCAGATTTAGGCACCAAAGCAATCAAAGTGTGATTCATTTGCTTCAGAAGAGATCCTGATAAGAAAAATTCCTTGACAGCGTCACAGAACTGAACACCAATAATATCCCACGCCGTCTTGAAGAAGAGTGCACTATACCCATCTGGACCCGGGGCCTTGTCATTCCCAATACTGAATAGCGCCTCCTTAATCTCCTCCGAGGTAACCTCCTTCAACAGGTCACAAGCTTGATGAGAGGAGATAACCTCCCCACACTGAAGCACCTGAGGGTCAACATCCTCAACCTGAGAACTAGCACCCAGAAGTCCCTCAAAGTAACGAAGAAATTCCAATGCTACCTCCTCCGTCGACTCCGTCAGTGAACCATCCTCCTTAGAAATAGCCGCCACATAACCCCGTCCCTTGTTTCTTTTCACAATGCTGTGAAAGAACTTTGTGCATTTATCAGACTTAGAAACATAGGTGCATTTAGCCAGTTGGTAAAAGTAGTCCATCTCCGCCTTAGATAAGGCCAATGCATTCTTACGTAGCTCTACAACCTTCTCCCGAAGTTCAGAATTATCAAATTGAGATTGGATCTGAACCTGAGCTAGTTTAAGGAGTCTCCTAGCACGTTCAGCTCGAGAAGTAATATGCCCAAAGTTCCTTTCATTAAGAAGTTTCAACGGGGCCTTCAATAGCTTAAGCTTGCGACAAAACTGAAATTGAAGAGAACCTACAATCTCAACCTCCCAGCCAGATCTAACAGTCTCCCGAAAGTCCTCATGCCCTGCCAAGAAATTCCAGAAACGAAAAGGTCTATTCACCGTTCGGGGCCGCTCAAGCAAAGAAACTACTCCAGGGGAATGGTCAGATAGACAACCAGAAGGTAAGAATTCCACATGACAGAAGAAGGCCCTCTGGTGCCAAAGTAGGTTGGCCATCACTCTATCCAACTTAGACCAGACATTACCATTGGTCCAAGTCAGGTGGCATCCCGTGAACTGTAAGTCCGACAGTCCCAATTCATCACAACACTCAGAAAAGTCTTTAAATTGGTAATGTGACACATCCGCACCACACAACCTCTCCTCCTGTCTCAAGATATTGTTGAAGTCCCCCATCAGAATCCAAGGCTCCGATAGTGTATCACCCCAACTAATTAAGTTCTCCCATAGGCTCCTCCTAGTCACAATGGAATGGAACCCATAAACAAAACTACCAAGGAAAGATACGGATGATACCTTACATACCACCCTGCAGTGAATAATCTGAGGGAGGACCTCCAGAGTATCCAGCTGAATCTTCAATGGATCATACAGGATTAAAATTCTACCTCCACCATGAGACGCAAAGTTGTTGACCTGCTTCCATCCTATAAACCTCCTACGCATGAACACTTCCAGTCCAGACTCCGAAAGTTTAGTCTCCAGTACTGCAATTAAACCAATCTCCCTCTTTCTTACCATTGCCTCAACACCTTTTTGTTTCAGGGGTAGGTGAAACCCCTAATATTCCAAAATGCCAACCTCATTTGGAAGATTGAAGGGGTTTTCCCTTCGCTTTTCCTTTAGATATTGAGGCGAAGCTGAGACCCTTCGCTGTCAATTTCCTATTCTCCCTCACAACCGACTGAAGACCCTGTGTCACCACCACAGTCTCCTTCTCCCTGCCACCTTCAGTTAACGGCTCCCGAGTCTGGATCGAAGATTCCTCCAAAGTCGACAACGAACCATGCCCCACATCCTCAGATAGTAGACTGTCAGCTTCAGCCGATTTAATTTCAGGACCCATCTTTTGCTTCATATTATTAAGAACTCTGGTTCCCGCATGTCCCAATCCCGCATCAGGTATCCTTTGCACTCCAGCGTCCACCGGTCGCAGATCGGACTGTTCTGGCACATCAGAAATTTCTGCTGCTAGAACAGATTTTCCTGGCAGCAGAATAGGGTCCGAAGTACCCTTCGCAGGCTTGCTGCCCCCAATCAGTCCAACACCATGCGTCACCACAACATCCCGATTCACCGATTGAGTACCCATAGGCGCAACCTTACCTGATGTCACCATGGCAACGCTCATATTCCCACTAGTCTCCCCCTTCTTATGCACAGCCACACCACCTGGCCGAGTCATCCTCCTAGGCACATAAGCAGCTTGCTTTGGCCCTTCCAATACTTTACTACAGTCCCCCTCAATATGGCCAAACACCTTGCATTTCTTACAGTATTTTGGTGAAACCTCAAATACCACTACTTGGTTATAAATATCACCAGTCGGAAGCTTGATTTCCACCGATGAAACGAGTTCCTTTGAAGCATCCACCTCCACCATCACCCTAGCAAAGGAAAGCCTCTCTTTAGTGAAGGTCATCTTATCAGTGGTGATGGGTTTCCCAATTCTGGATGCAATTTTGCTCAAAGCGCGTGCATTCCAACAGTCAAGAGGAAGGCCCGGTAATTGAACCCATACCGGAACTGTAGCAAACTCTTCGCCGCCAAATCTGAAGCATCTTGGCATGTTCTTCAGCATCAAGCTTCTCCCATAGATAAAGTATGGTCCCCCGTTCAAGACACTAAGTCTATCCTCCTCCGACTTAAATTTAAATACTATCCATCCCGAACGATGGATCCAATGGTTACATTCAACTTCCACCCCTCTCGAATAGTCCTGACCGCATCCATGCCAGGGAATCGACCTGAAAATAGGCCCACTAAACAAAATCCCCATATCTCTTCAACATCATCGACATCCTCATCCGTAAGATGCAACATATCCTCCATGGAATCCACCATATTCAATTTGATGCCCTTGCCTAAGTTGCGGTTGTCTTTGAACAAGTTAACCCACGGGGCTCTATTAACAGAAACAGCCCCCTTCTTTGTCCCCACGACAGCAGAAACAAACCCCCTATTCTTCTCAACATCAGCAGAGTCCAACTGTGGCATACCGTCAAACACCTTGTCTGCCACCGAGTCACCAGTCCTCGGCAATAAGTGGGAAAGTGACACCCTACGATCCCCACCTCTCCCCGCATCAACCCCAGTATCTTCAGAGTCAGAAGAATCAGAGGCAACGTCCATCTGCACAACATTATCCTTCTGCTGAGCATGGATAGGCGGCGGGACCTCATCTCCCTCCGACAACCTTCCATCAACATCCTTAGAGATCCCAACTCGGGATCTAGTGACCGGCCTCATAGAACTCAATTGGTCGACCATGAAAAATCACCAGCGGTTCCCACCAGCCCTAAAAAGGGGATGGGAGTCACCAAGAAATTGAAGATCAGGGAGAGAAACACCGAAGAAAAAGGAGGGAGCAATAGCTGAAGAGGAGACACGGCAGGAATCAACCATGGAAGATTCAGCCCTGGGAGAGCATCACTCTCAAACTCCTCGCTCTATTGCCCCCTGGAAGAGGGGTGGTGGGGAGGTTGGCTGCGGCTAGGTCAGCGGCGAGGAGGAGCGCTAAGACGGGGCGGCTGGTTAGGCGCGGCGAGGAGGAGCAAACCCTAGTTGACTTTCTATCTTTTTAGCATCTAAAATTTCATCAGATTTGTGGTTGATATAACGCCACATCACGCCGGTTGAGAAAAACTCTCAGCTGGCGGCTAAGGTACAGAACCCCCATACACACACACACAAACACAAACACATCAAACATTTAGAACTTATTTTTTTCTTTTAAAAGTCAGGATGGCATATAATGCAAACTCCTCATATAATGAAATACAGCAGGAACAAATAAACGTGATGATTTCAAACCTATGATACTGGCAAATTTGAAAGAATCAAGAGCAGTTATCTATTTAAAAAAGAAAAAGAAAAAGAAAAAGAAAAAGAAAAAGAAAGCAGTGGGAAGAAGGGGGAAAAAAGACATAGTTATACATGCCTTGTTACTTAGGAGCCTTCATAGTTACACAGGAGCCAACAGACAGTGTACTTACAGTGCAACTTCGTGACAATGATTCAAACTTCCGATATGAATTATCTTCATTGATCCACGTTCCATTTATTTCATTAGTTTGCATCCTTAAAAGTCATATTAACAAGAGTTAATTTTATGCTATCTATGTTTTCCTAGAAAACCTTCACATTCTACTAAAATGAGTAAAAAACCTCTATTCTATTGGATTTAGTAGAATTTGATATTCTTTTACAAATTTAAGTTGGCTAAAAGTTATTTTTTCTTAATTTTAAATCATACAAATGTACTTTCTTCTAAATTCAATAAAATAGATGTCTTTTCGTCAAATTTTGCAATAACATTGTAATGTTTTATTCTAATGTTGCGCTCTACAGAGGCATTCTTACTCGCCGATCACCAATCAGCGTAGCAAACACCAAGTCAATCACAAATATGGCACGAAACCATTATACAAAGAGGAAGCAAACAAATTTAATGAGGTTCGGTAACTTGCCTACATCCTCAGGGCAAAAAGGAGACGATCTTATTCAAACAACTGAGTTATAAGGGTTACAAATTGATCCGAAGATTCAAATTAAGAATCTACGCAATTCGCCTTAGAATTCTCTCAAACAAACTAATCCTAAAACTCTTCAATCCAATGTACCTCTTTCAGAAATGTCACAATCAATGGGGACAATATCTCTCTTTATATAGCCACAGAGTCCACGAAGAAAGGGAAAGCAAAAACTCTGAAATTGGATCAGAAACAAATTCAAAGACTGACTCGGATACGCCCAGAACTCAAACACTGTCGACAATCAAAGAGGCCTGTTGACAGTTTGAGACATTCCATGCTCTCTATAAATCGCTGTCGAGAGCACTTCATATGCCTGTAGATGGCTCTAACTTTCTGTTGGCGTATCCACGTATAGGCTGTTGACTTCTCAATGAGCCTGTTGACAGCCACTGCTTCAACTGCTACTTCTACATTTCTCTTAGACATATTTTTACTGGGTTCAAAAAGCCCATGTTTTAGATCTCTCCCAACAATTCTCCACCTCGGTGAAGATTTCTCAAATCTAAGTTGAATACAATGAGTCAACTGATTTTGACTCAACAACTGGCTGTGCCATAACAGCTGCCTATGTACCTATGTCAGGGGGATCAAGCCATCCATACTTCATTCAAACGAGCTCCACCGAGCTCAAGCAACCAAATTAATTATTTTCAAATCTACAGTAACAAACCAAACTGGCTGAGTCATATGGATCTCCTTAACATACAGTCATGGAGAATGACCTTCAATTTGAGCTGATCTAGCTCATCAATTTGAAATCCACGCATCCTCACAACCCACTTCTGTGGAATCTTCTTGGTTCCATCTAATACAACTAAATTGACCTTTCCTTCAATCTGTTCAGCATCCAAACTGGCTACTTGATCTCCACCCAGTGTCACATCTAGTGAGACCTTAACTGATACTGAACCATACGGAGATGATGGAGAAACTTGAACCAGCACCCACTGCGATACATCTTTAGTCTTCAACTTCTTCACCTACTGAGAGACGGTAGACTTCAACAATAAAGTTTCATCAAACGTGACATACTTGCTCAACACAATCTTCTTATTTTCGGGGTCCTATAGCTTGTAGCCTTTCATATTTCTCTTGATACCTAAAAACACAAACTTTTTTACTCGCGGACTTATGTTGCGATATTTGATACTGAATTAGGCCAGACATCAAAAGACCCGCAGGAAACCCTAGTCCAGAGCAGCCCCATCGGACCTATCAATTGCTTCTAGAGCACAAGGAAGGGAGGTCAGGGAGGAGTCAAGGAGTCGCTTTACATTCTTTTGCATTTAATGCTCTGAGCAGGCTTATCGGTTGTTGAAAATACACCTAGAGGGGGGTGAATAGGTGTAATGCTAATCAAATGCAAATATTTAATAATTTATAATGAATGATACAAACCGATCACTCAAAATAAGAATTGAAGCCATATTTCCCGTGAAGGGCTCTGAACTTCTTCTCGTGATTCCTCTAGATAAGAGTTGAGATGCTCAATTGCTTTCTTGTTAAGATGAGTAACGATCGATAAATGAAATGAAAAGAAAGCAAGTAAATGAAATAAAGAGACAATAAGACAATCGCAAACAAGAGAGATTTGTTTTGAGGTTCGAGCCACTGCTCTACGTCCCCGCCTTCACCACTGTAAAGGATTTTATTATCCATTAACGAATCTTCCTCAAAGGGACCTTACAATAAGGAATTACAACCACTTGGAGTATACAACTCCCAACTCAATCCCTTACACAAGAGGTAGCACAAAGCCAATTGAGATTACAAGCTCTTGGTGATTAAGAGATCACAAACACTCTCTTACAACTCTCTTACAAATCCCTATAGAGTAAATAGTAGATTTAAAGCTCAAGAATGTATGTGAGAATAGAAATCAAAACAGAGAGAATATAAGAGCAGTAAACTCTATTTAAACTTTGGAATTTAAAGCACAAAAGAAAAACTTTGAAAATTTTCACTTTGAAAGCAAACTTGATTTTCAAGAGAATTTGTTGTATATTAAATCCAATCCCAATGACCCTTTGTATAGGCTATAGAAAAACATATTTAGAATTATTTACCAGGTCATAAGGGGAAAAATTTGACCCTCAGAATTCAAATCACCACGTTTTAAAAAATAAGTTAAAAATCAGAATTTGAAACTTGGCCATTACTGCCTTTCTAGCAGTCTGTCGGTCAACTTCCAGGTCGACCTGCCTTTTTAAAAAATATGACTGTTTCCTTTTGTTCGACCGGTCGGTTAACCGTCTTTAACCAAGATCAAGGTCATTACAGTCGGTCGACATGTCAGTCAACCGCAGGGGATAGCGGTCGACTGATCGGTCGATCGTGAATGTGTACCAACATGCACACCCCTATTCCAGAGGTTCAGTCTACCGAACAGTCGACCGATCTGGCCTGTTATGGAATGGTCGACTGTCCGGTCGACCGACCTAGGTCAAAACCAGCACCAAGGTCTGATTTGAAAACAAAAGAAAATTTTGTAAATGATTTTATATGGGTTTTGAAGGGGGGAAACATGTATAGCAAGGAGATACAAGTTCTAAACTATAATAAAAATATTTAAAAAAATTTGGAACATGTATCAAGACTAAACATGTCAAGACACCAATACAAAATATATTGTACTTTCAAAAACGTGCATTTTTGTGTGTGTATATCTTTGAGCATCAAATCTATATTCTACTCTTTAAGAAACTAAGTTCTTACAAGGTTCTAAGCGACTACAATAATCTTCAAGCGGGCTTCTCTGATAGCGATGTTGAGTGCTTTAATCTTCAACCCGTACTTGAATACTCTTGAGCCATCAATACCTTCCTTTAGAGGAAGAAACCTATTAGATTTTCTTAAATCCTGAAACACACTTAAAACATTTGAACTTGATTAGTACTAAATAACTACATATATTTTTTTATCATCAAAACACAAAATCGGTGATTGTAACCTTTGGGCCAACAATTGTCATGTTGCGAGTCCCTTCCATGTCGCATCGAGTAATTAACCATCATTTTGGGTCTATCATGACGCATTGAGATTTGCGCGATGGTCCAGATTTCAAGCATCGTAGGTGAAAATATGGGCACTTTTCAAGGCCATTATTGCAATGATGTCAGTGTCACTCTTAAATTAGGGAAATTGTGAGAGGGTTCCTTTTCACAAACCCTAAAATTCTCCTTAATTTTGTGTCTCTTTGTTTTTTTCTTTGTTTCTGATCTCTATCCCCAAATCCACCATATTTGATTTGTAAATGGCAGGAGAAGGGAAATTCGCTACCGCCGGAGGCGAGGGAAAGAGCAGGAAGGATGTTGAGCAGAAAAGGAGGAGTGCGCGCTTCTGAACTAGAGAAGCCATGAACTTCGATCCCAAGACGACGATCCTCTATAGCCAGAAGGAGGTTGACGATTACTTGGCAAAATATGGCGTCCGCTGCTATCAAACATCCTGGTGAAGTGGTGTACCACCAAGATAGACTTCTCGGCGGACCCCCTGAGGGCGGCATTTATCTTCTTCCCCAGATTTTGGCATAGGGTTTGAAGCTTCCTCTAACAAAATTTGTCTGTGAAATCTTGTCTTATTTTTAGGCTGCCCCCTAGCAGATAACAGCGATGGATTGGCGCAGAATTTTGGGTTTTGAAGCCCTGTGTATTTCATTTCCTGCCCAGTCATACAGGCACAAGGATTTCTGCGCTATTTATTCCTTGTGGAAAACGAGCCAAGATAGTCACTTTTTCATTCCTCGGGGAGACTGTGATAGGTTGATCATCAACCTAGTGGATAGCGACCGCGGATGGTGTGATACCATCATCCGGCTCTCCGGTCCTTGGGAGGATGCTTCTTCAAAGAGTCATGGTGATGTTCTAACTTCATGTAACATGGGCCTGATCCTACAAGGGAGTGCATCGGTCCCGGAGGAGGTCCAGGAGTGGGTACGATGATTGTTTCAAATTGACTATGATCTTCACAATTGGAGTTGGCTACTAGATCCAAACAGACCTTCCGTGCCACTAGCCATCATGAATGCTCGAGATCATGCAGGTTCGCTCCTGTGGCCGAGACGACCAAGAGGGCGAGCTCTACGTTGCATAAGAGGGCGAGCGCTACCTCGCACAAGAGGGAGAGTGCTCGGACTGATCTCCCAATAAGAAGGTGGTATGGGAGTCTTTCGCTCACCCGATGAGGAAGAGGAAGAATCCGAGCGGACGCTCGTGCACCGCAAGAGGAAGCTTCCCGATTGGGCTGGTCCACAGGTAGGAGTGATTCTGTCTTTGGAATTTCCTTGGACTTAGTTTTGATTTGGATGTGTCTTGTTTTGAAGAAGAAGGGCCGATTTTATTATGGCTCTGATGCAGAAGACAAGGAGCGGATGCTAATGGGGCTGGAGGGGGACTCTGACCCAGCAGGAGGGGAATAGTCTCGGGGAGCGTCTTCTCCTACTGCGTCTTGGGAGGAGGAGCCCACCGAATGACCCATGCTCAATGAGTTGGTCTCTGACCCACCTTCTCGAGGTAAGATTCCTTATGGAGTCGGCTCCCCGAGAAAGAGTCTCCAAGGTGACTCTTCCGACTGAAGTCGCTCTGTCCCTCCTCACGGAGCCCTCAGTCGAGACTTAGCAGATTGAGAAGGATGTCTCCATAGGGCCCTCGGTTGCTGTTCATCCATCTGCGGGAACATTCCAGGAACCTCCTGTTCAGAGCTCTGAGTGGAAATGTTCCTGCAGAGGGGAGATCACGAGATGGCTCTTGAACACAGAGACTTCCTCTGAGTCTTAGAGGAGTTCGAGAGGGTCCCATCAAGGAAGCAGATAAGGTCACTTGAGAACGACGTCTTTCGGATAAGTCTTAATTGTTTCTTGCTTTCCATCAGACAAGTAGCCCTCGTAATTGACCTATTTGCAAGTTATGGTGTCTGTTATTTTGTCCTTGGGTGTTTAGCAGGTATCGCCCTAAGGGGAAAAGGACTTGGTCATCATCGACCTCCAGAGTAAGCTCGAACGGTCGTCTACAGCTAGGAGGGAGTATGACGAGAAGCTCACAAAGCTCCAGGCTGACTTGGACCAAGGGTTGGCTACTTTTCGAGGTCAGGAAGGGAAACTAGCCTAGCTTCGGGGGAAGCCTGAGGAGAAGATCATTGATTCACTGAAGAAGTTGTCGGAGTAGGTGAAGATGGACTCTAAGCTCTAGTCCACCCAGAGGGAATTAGGGGAAGCATGCCAGTTGACCGAGGTCGTTAATACCGAGCGCGTTCGCGAAAGGGCTACCTTCCAAGTCGAAAAGGAAGTCTTGCTCTGCGACTTGAAGCAGGCGCATGCCGACAAGGTTAAGGTGAGAAGAAGGTTGATGACTTCAAAGTGAAGGTGCAGAAGGAGATCCAAGTGTAAAACGCTTTAAGTATGAGTAAGAATATAAGGACAGGGCGCAAGGAAAAGCACCAAGATACTCTCTTAAGGTTAATGTCTCTCGAGGGGGTTCAAAGTGCATCTGGATCCTTGGCCTCTGATACCCTGCTTCTTACTACTGCTTTCAGGTTGACTACAGAGGCTCCTCAGGACCCTTCCGCTGATTCAACCACTGTAGCTCCTCCGGCAGAGCCAAGCTCTAGGGTTGTCGAAGCATCTCTTCAAGGTAGGGTGAGTGGTTGATTGTGTTTGTAATGAACTTGTTGTCTTGATTGCATCTGTGATGAATAAATCTATGAAGAATTCAAAATTTCTATTTGATTACTCATTTGTGTTTTGATTAATGTTTTGGTATTGTGTTAATGGTTGTAGCTTGATGAGCTTGGGGATGAAGCATTCCTGCTCCCCGAGGGTTGCCTTAAGTCGATCAAAATCTGTAAGGCCACTGTTGAACGCGGGGTCACGAGTCTTGGAGTCATGTAGAGTGTAGATCCATGGGCACCAGGCTTCTTGAGGAGCCTGTGAAGAACTTAGATGATGAAAACTTCAGAGAATTTGATGCAAATCCTGACTTAGGCCTTGATGAAGGAGCTTGAATCTTTACTAAACTATCTAAAAGTAAGGATTTGAGAGTTGTAGCTGGGTTTAGAGGGGAATGAGTGCGAGATTGAAAGACTTGAGAAGAGGTTCATTGAAAAGATGATAACTTCCAGGAGCTGTTGAAGGAGAATCAAAGGCTGCGCTTTGAGGTGAACATGCTTCGCCTTCTGGATCAGTATAACCCAGGGAGTGGTGGCTCGAGAGAGGCGTTAACTGCAAACTACTTGTTTTGGTGTTGTATCCATTTGCACTGCTTTTGTATCCCCCAAATTTGTAATAACATTTTGTGTTTGCCTGAGCTTTGATTTTCTTGAATGCGCGTTTGATTTTGATTCTGGCTTTTGCCCCTCTGATGTTTGTACAACTCACTCGCCTGATTGCGTTAGACCCTAAGTAGTGAAGGCTAGGACGTATTGACAGTTGTTAGAATCGCTTGACCATTATTGGGGCTGATAGGAGGAATTCTAACTTGCGAGAGAATCTTCGAGTAAGGGTAGCCGTCCGGGAGAGGGAACATATTTGCTATAAGAGCCATAGGAGGACTTTCGTCTTTCAGAAGAGTCTCCCCACAGGCTTGGCCATCAGAGTGAGTACCTGCTATAGGCCATTGGGCAAGTATCCATCTCAGGAGACTCCCCGAGAAGGGATAGCCGTTAGGGTGAAGGCCCGCTATAGGCTGTTCGGCGAGTAGCCATCAGGGCAATTGCCCGTTATAGGCTATAAGAGCCGCAGGAAGGACTTTCGTCTTTCAAGAGAGTCACCATGTAGGCTTGCCCATTAGGATGAGAACCCGCTATAGGCCATTGGTTGAGTCTCTTTCTCAGGAGACTACTCGAGAAGGGGTAGCCATCCGGGCGAGGGCCTGCCATAGGCTGTTTCCCAAGTAGTCGTCAGGGCGAGGGCCCGATATAGGCTATAGGAGCCACGAAAAGGACTTCTGTCTTTTAGGAGAGTCTCTGTTTAGGCTTAGTAGTCAGGATAAGAACCCGCTATAGGTCATTGGATGAGACTCCATCATTCAGGAGACTCCCTGAGAAGGGACAGTCATCAAGGCGAGGGCCTGCTATAGGTTGTTCCCAGAGTAGCCGTCAGGGCAAAGGCCCGATATAAGTTGTCAGAGTCGTAAGGAGGATTTTCGTCTTTCAGGAGAGTCTCCACGTAGGCTTGACCATTAGGATGAGAACTCACTATAGGCTGTTGGGCGAGCCTCTGTCACTTCCCGAGAAGGGCTAGCCATCAGGGCGTGGCCTGCTATAGACGTTCCCCAAGTAGCCGTCAGGGCGAGGGCCTGACATAGGCTTTTGAGCGCATTTCTGAGGGAAAGAGATGGTGCACAACTATGAACTTTTCATTGAAAGTAATGAGATCGTACAATATTGTTTCAAATGAAAATGTTCCAAAGCTTTTCGAGTGTCTTTCCATCTTGAACGACTAAGGTGTATTGCCTTCTATTGGGGAAGCGCCGAAGATGTTGTTTATTTCCCGATATTGGAGGAGAGCCTGGTTGACCTGACTCTCTTGATGCGAAGTCTGATTCACCTCCTTCTGTACTCTGAACTTTGAGGGCTGCCGGGGTTAAGAATAAACTTTTAAAGATATCCCTAATTCACATGTCCTAGAGCTATCTTCAGAGAGAATGACAGTCCACAATACGATGGCCCATACCATGATTGTAAGAGCAATACTCTCCAGCTCCCATCCCTTCAAGTTGGACGGGAGTGGCCTTGGGTGCTGACAAACTTTTGATCCTTGATGGCGCTGTAAACCTGGTCTACAGGGACCTTGAATGGAGTGAAGTTGGCTTGATCTCTGTGGACTTTGGCGCAGTTCCGAGCGGGCTTGTTGATTGCTCCAACTGCCTGGCTCAGAGTCTTCTTTGGAGGAACAGACTGCACTTTCTGTTTCTCCCCTTCACTCCCTCGCTTGGGGGTGCAGTTGGTAGAGCTCTGAGTAGCATCCTCAATTTGGACAAACTTATGGGTGCAAGTGAGGATATCCCTCATCTTGGTGACCTCGTGTTTCACCAGATCTTTGTAGAATTAGTGAAAGACTTGCAACCCACTGATGAACGTGGCAGCAACCTCGTTGTCATTGCAGTTATACACTAGAGCCATTTGACTTTGAAAATAACTAACATACGGCTTGAGGCTCTCCCCAAGCTTTATTTTGATAGTGAGGAGGTGATTGTTGTTCTTCCTGAGCTTCTGTCGGGAAGCGTACTGGTGGTAGGAGGCATGCTTCACCTCTTGGAAGCTCTAGAGGGAGTGTCTCGGAAGCATGTAGAACCAGTCATAGGAATCGTCTTTGAGATTGGCTGGGAACACATGACTCAGGAGTTGGTTGCAGTGAGAGTGGACCGCCAATTTGTCCTGGGAGTGACAGAGGTGATGGATGGGGTCGGTTGCTCTAGAGTAGTACTCGAAGCTCGGCATCATGAACTTCTTGGGGAAGTAGTGAGAAGTGTTCTCCTCCGAGAGTGGTGTGTCAGAGATTCTCAACCCACGAGGTTCCACCTCCTTCCAGAAATATTGACTTGCTTCTTCTATCCACTTCCAGGTGATCTCCTCGATGCGCTCGATGTGAGGACCTTCGGGGACTTATATGACCCAGCGTTCTCGGAGTGCTGGTTGTCACTCGGGGAGTGAGTCTTGCTATGCCTCCGATTTCTCTCGGTGTGTGCGGCTCAAGTAGTACTTGGTAGTGATGGAGGAATGCAAGACTCCTCTGCCCTTTGATTCCTAGTGAAATGTGTTTTCCAAGAGATCTCGATTTGAGTGATTAATTGGTTGTGGATGCGGGCCACTGCATTGTTGGCCTAAAGGTCCATCACTCTAGTTTTGATGATGATAGTTATAGTACTAATGATCTTGTGTTATTTAAGTTTCAGATTTTAATCAAGATCTTGATTGGTGTTTAGCTTCTGCAAGTTAACACATGTTGATTCAGGAGCTCAAGTATAAAGATTAAATCAAGTATCCAAGAAAGAGTCTAGCTTAATGAATCAAGTCTTGGATCAAGTCATGATGGAGAAGAAGATCTATTCAAGAAGAAGTCTAAAGTCTAGAGTTTGTAAGTTTAGAATTGAGTAAAGTTTAGATTAGACTTAATTGCTCAATTTTACATACACAAGTTTGATATTGGTTTTCAAGAATAATAGTTTTCAGTTTTGCTTGTTTCGGTTTAATGAGATTATTTTTGTTTTTATAGGTTGATTTCTCAAAAACAAGTTCATATGGCCTTATATGTGCATTGGATTCTATTCATACACATTGGTGCTTCAAAAGAGTTTGAGAAACTTATTTTTGTATTTATACAAATTTTGGAAAAAAATTGTTTTTCAATTTTGTTTAGTTTTGGAAAAACAGTTTTAAATATAGTTTATGTTTTTCAAAATTATATTTAACATCTCAAAAAGAAGTTCACATGTTTGTAATTTGTGTTGAATTTTGATCACACATATTTGTGCTCATATATATTTATAAAAACTTATTTTTGCAGATTTTTATACAAATTTATTGAGATTTAAAAAAATATTAAATTCCAAAATATAGCATGTTTGGCCTAAGGGTGGCGTTCGACCTGGCGTGTCACAAGCAATTTCTTGTGCACATGCAGTCGACCGAGCGGTCGATCGAACATGCACACAAGCAAGAGCTTATGCACGCGGTCAATCGAGCGGCTGACTGCTTAAGCAGAGTATAGATCCATGGTTCAGTCCCAAAATGATTATATTCATTCCCAAAATGATTTCTTCAATAGTTAGAAGCACAAATGGGTCATTTGATCAATGAAATTAATGATAAGAATGAGGAAATTCTCCCTACCCAATTTTTGATTATTCCTAATTTCCCTAACCATATAGATAGGAACTAAGAATCATGGTGTCTTAGAGACTTTAATCAAGATTCAATTTTCTCGCACTAACTTGAACATGACCAATCCCAAACCTTTGACGAATTGACAAGTTTTCACTTCAAGGAAATTGAATTTGATTGTAAATGTGAAATGATGATTCAGTTTCAGCTTTCGAACCTATTAATTCTGATGTCTTTACCCGATTTGGACCCATTTCTCGAGTCAACACTGATTCAAGTACCCATAGAGTTTGAAATTGAACCACCGATTTAGAAAAGTCACATTCCATTAATGAAAAAAGAATATGAATTTTAATTCCTTGATTTGGAACTAACTCTTGAACCAAAATCGATACTTGAAGCTAAACTTGATTTACGTTAAATTCCCATATTAGTATTGGTTCCCGAATCTTTCATTCTTGAGCCTAAGTCAACCATTTTTTTGAATCACATTCTACTATTGGACTAAGCTATAGAGCATAATGACTCTAAGGTGATATTTCAAGATTGGTCATATAACCGTGATGATTTTAATGTTAGGATCTTGCATGATCCTATTTAATGTGGGGATGATAAATATGTAAGTAGAAAAGAGGTCATCAAAGGTGGGTTCTTTGAAAATTCACGTTACTTAGATTGAGTAGCAACGCTTGGCCCAATCTGACTACCACTAGAACCACCACCTTGAGGTAACATTCTTTCTTCCCTTTCTTCTTTTTCATGCATATATGTCTTCATTCATACATTGAGGATAATGCATGAGATAAGTGTGGGGAAGGATTCTAACATAACATAGCTTTTCTTTTAATACACACAAACACACACACACACACACACACATTCTTTTCTTTAAAATTTTCTGAAAAGAGAAACAATATTTTGACTTATTTTTTGTAAGAAATTAAGTTAAATTTTAAGGAATAGGAGAATCATAA
This sequence comes from Agave tequilana, assembly GCA_038442645.1. Taxonomy (NCBI): domain Eukaryota; kingdom Viridiplantae; phylum Streptophyta; class Magnoliopsida; order Asparagales; family Asparagaceae; genus Agave; species Agave tequilana. Next base: position 45,486 of record JAVJIF010026360.1, read on the forward strand.
TTAGGATTTCTTATACTTGGTCAAAAATAAGATTATTTGTTTGATTTCTATGGTTAGGAAGAAAAATTGAAAAAGTAATTTAGTCTTGATTTTTACCTTAATGATATATGCATACTTTATACACTTACACACTTAGAGTTCAAAAATAAAAGATTCTTATGGCTTATAAAAAAAGAAAAAAAGAGAAAAAATATATATGTTAAAAATCCTTTGATTAAGCTCGGTATTTGTGCCTCATAAAGCATAAATATTCACGCCTAAAAGTCGTTCATATAATTAATAAAATCCTTAGTTTTCTGACCTTATTTGCTTGAGTCCTTAAGTCCTTGTAGTGTTTTCTCACCCGGTACCCTAAGACAGTCCGATTTGAGAGTCACCGACCGAAGGCTCGTTAGATGGGCAGATTAGAAAATCTTATAGAATTAAGAGATATTACCACCAAAAATATGTAAAAATAAGGCATAAGAGTGAGAGTAGAAGAATTTTGAGCTAAATATTCACAGTCACGAAGGTGCATATAAGTTAAAGTAAAATAATAAACTAAATGAGAAATACAGTTTTGATCCTTATCTTGATTGATAACAAGCTTTTAAACAGAGACTAAGTTTAGAAAAGAAAAGTTTGGTTTTCCTATAACTTATAGATTACTTGAATTTTTACAAAGAGTTCTTCAAATATATTTTCTTTTTATCACAATGCGTTTTCAAAATACTAACACTTTATTTCTCTTTCTTTATGAATTTTGTGAGTGTAATTCACTGAAACCCTCACGAGATAAAACTCGTCCTCTAGGGATAACCTAGAGGTTTAACGGCTTGTTGCACATACTAACTGCAACCGTGATTCCTGCGAAAGTGAGTTAGATTAGATTATCTCTATTTTATTTTTTTATTTGTTTTCTCGAGGACGAGCAAAAGATAGGTGTGGGGGTGTGATCGGTCACTGATATTGCATATTTATTATTGTCATATGTTAAAATTCATTGTATAATAAACTTTATTTTTTAAAATTATTTTTGTCTAAATGATTTGCATGCCTTTACTTAAGGAGATTAACCACTTAAATTCTGATTTAATTGAGTTTAAATAAAAATCTAGGATTGGGACAGACATTTAGGGATAAGAGCAAATCAGAGTAAATCAAAGAAGATAATACCAAATGAAGACCTGTTAAATTCGAATTTCTATAAATTATTTGGTTACCTAAAGGCCATTGGAGATATTGCCAAATCTCGAGCTCAAAACTGAAAATCTAATTGAAGATAACAGCAAATAAAGAATCAACAGACCATGGCTCCAAAGATCTAGCCTTGTAGCCAGATCTAGGCTGTGAAAACACGGCCAAATCCGCATTTTCGCGGCTAGTTGGTTTCTGTTGGGGGAGCAATCTTATACACTTTCTCTTATCCTATTTCTCCTATAAATACCTGCAAATTCAGAGGCAGAAGGACACCGCTCCAGTAGAGAGTTTAGTTTAGGCTTAGGCTTGTAGTTTACCTTAGGTTTTTGTTTTCTCTTTTTATGTAATTTTTTATTTTCTTTATAACCTAGGTTAGAGAAGAGATTCTGAGAGAAGGAGAGAAAGATTTGCATTGAGAATGACAATGATGTAAACTTCTTTTCTTTCATAGTTTAATCAAAAACTTGTTTTCCTTCTTCTTGTTATTTTTGCTTTACTTTCCTCTGAGGCGTCTTGTAATCCAAGTGAATTCTATAGCCTCAAATCCGCCTTGCTCTTGCAAGTGCCACTGATGGCTTATGGTGATAGATATCTATTTCAAAGTGTGTAATAGTTTAGTATTCCTTTCTGCTTTTATTTAGTTAAACCTGTTTGGAATGGAAAAGATCTTATATACCATGCTGTGATCGCCATCATGCCAAGACAAATCATTGCAACAAATTCAAAGTAAGTAAGCCCCGAAGAGGTAAGTAAGTATTTCTTTAAGTTCTTTCTTTCTTTAATTCTTAAGTTAGAAATACATTTTAATTCTTTCTTTATTCTTCTTTCTTTTAACTAAGTCTTTCTTCTCTTAATCTAAACACCATTTTTTCTGCCGTCTTCTATCTTCTTTTCTTCTTAACTCAGATTTATTTTCTTTTTCTTTTTAAAAAGTAAGAAGAAACATTTTAACCAATCTAGTAACTTAGAAAAGATTTACTAAAAGATTCTATTGCAGCCCCTTCTCGTGGATCATGACCCGTATAGCCACTTGTTATAGCGACAGTATTGAGCAACCTTGCACTCTCTATTCTTCAATTTCTAAATTTTACATTTACAATGCAAGTTCAGGCTCCATCAAATTTTTATGTTCCCTATACTAAATGGTATGCACACGTACCTTTGCTCCAGCATTCTTCAACAATAATGTAAATGTAATGAAATTAGGCAAAATGCCCAAAATGCAAAGTCCAACCATTTTTTAGCCATTACAAACACCAAGTTACTGTTTAGGTTAGAACAATGTGTTGAACTAGTTAAACAGAGAAACAAAATACTGCAGAAGCTATAGATTTTTAATTAAACAACCCTGCATGAAACAGGTGTCAGTAGTTCACCACTTCTGCCACAGATAAGCGGCTTTTGCCGTTTTTGCATAGCAATTGAGTAGGCTCTAGTGCTCTGCTTTTTTGAGCAAGGTCACAGAGCAGCCAAATATGTTTTGCAGCTATTAGTTTTTCAAAATCAGTCCCTGCACACAAAAATAGAAAAGAAAACTTACCAATTAGTAAATTAAAAAGTTTACTTACCATCCCGCGCCAAACATTTAATCGAGTCTGAACCTACACAGAAAATGTAAAGTTTAGGAATTGAAAAATAGAGAGTGCAAAGCTGTTCAATACTACCGTGATCTACAAGGAGGAAATATGATAGACTTACTTTATAAGTTACTAGAAGCAGTTAAAAGTCTTTCTTTTTAGTTTTAGAAAAATAAAAAGAAAATAAATCTGAGTTAGGTTAGAAAGAAAGTGGAAAGAGATAAAAGAAGAGATGGTGTTGTTTTTGAAATTGTTTTAAGTTAAAAGGAAGAAATGAAAAAAGCAAAGAAAGTGATTTTTTTATTCTAGGGAATGAGAAGAAAGAAAACTAAAAATTCACTTACCTCTTCGACAATTACTAATCTTGGATCCTTTGTAACGACTTACCATAGACTGGCAAGCCTCAACGGCTAGAATCTAGCCATTGGGCGGTCGACCACGTAGTCGACCGCAAGGCCATTTTGGTCCTGTCTTGCCTCAAACGCCTATATTTTGAGATTTTTTGGTTTTATTTTATTTTCAGACGGATATATTTTACTTCTTTATTTGGGTCTAATCACTATTTTGACACTTGCGTTTACTCTCTAATCATCTCTACCCTATTCCTATAAATAGGGGTCATAATTGAGAGTTTTAAACAAGTTTTTGGCAAGAGTTTACAAGATTTTTATAAGAGAAAAATTTGTATTTAAAGTTTTAAAAAATCAAGAAAATAAGTTTTTGGGACATTCAAGTGTTGAGCTTCAAGTTTCTATATCTTCATAGATATTTTTCTAAGTATTTTCTTAAGAGCTTCATTTCAAAAATCTTAGTTTTCTTACAAACTTAAGTTATCATTCTATCTTTCCTTTTAGGATCTTGTTTTTGTGAGATTTCTAGTTTGTGATCTTTGCGATCACCAAGTGTTGTTACCTTCAATTTGCTTTGTTCTAGCCTCTTTTGTATTGGTGTATTTACTATGTTCATTGATTTTGTACCTTCCTCTTATGTAGATGACCATTGGCTTTATGCCCTCCTCTTGTATAGAGGATTATTTTTTTTGTGGAGTTTCTTTATGGAGATAGTGAAAATCTATCTAGGTGAAAGTGGGAACAAAGAGCAATTGGCTCGAACCTCAAAATATATCCTCATTTTTGTGTTTGCTTGCTCTCAACTCAACTCTACTATTGTTTAGATCTTACTTTGATATTATTGCTCATTCATATATGCTTGATATTGTACTTATACTTGTATTGACTCAAGAGAGCTATTAAAGCATCTCAACTCTTATAAAAGAGGAATCTTGAGGAAAAATTCTAGAGCCCTTCACCGATAATTCATTTTCACTGTTTGGAATCTATTTGTGTGTTTTAGTTTTGTTAGTTTAAGATTTTAAATTCCGCATTTGATTAGCACTTCACCTATTCGCCCCCTTTAGATGATTTCAATTGATACCAGAGCTTGGTACTTTTGATATTTAATTTATCCACTATAGAGAGAGATCTTATATTTGCTAATCATCATATTTGTTTTACACACACATAGCATATAGTGGCAAATCTAGCATTTATTGTCCACCTAAGTTTGATGGACTTAACTTTCCTATATGAAAGGTTTGACATTTTTCTTGAACTCCTTGGGTAGTCGTGTGGTCAAAGCTATATCTAAACCCTTTCTTTTTCTCGAGGGTGATGAGGACTCATAGTCTGAAATTATCATTAGGGAATATGATGCCAATTCTAAGGCCCATTATGCATTACTTGAAGCTTTGAATGATGATAATATTTCTAGGTGTTGACTGAGATTTCCTGCACACAAAATGTAGTATTTTAGTTTTAAGAATAGGATGTGCAAGTTCTCAATTCTAATCCGCAGTAGCAAGGCTATGCGGGTCGTGATCCTCAAGGAGGGACTGCGATGGAAGCGTTAAGCAAGTTATCTCTAAAAATTATCTTTTTACTATTAAGTAGTTAGAAAGGAAGTGGTATTTACAATGGGTCGACAAATAAAGAATTGGAGTTGTATTTAATCTACAAAAAAGAAAAAAAAAGAAAAGAAAACTTACCTCTTTAGTCTGCTTACCGTTTGAACCGTTGCGATGATTTACCTTTTCTTCGAAGGCGTACAAGCACGGCTTATGGGATCGTCCACCTTCTTAATCTACTCTACGAAATGAAAAACAAGCTATGAAGACCTGTTCATCGCCATGGGCCGTCAAGGTTCCTTCTTCGGCTAGGTATTCTCGAAGTAGTTGGATCTCATTGTGGGCAAGACATTAGAGAAAGAAACAATGTCATAAACCAAAAATAGAAAAACAATGATAGACAAAGATAGAGACACAATAAAACATAAAAAGAACAAAACAAGCTTTGATTTGATTTAAACAATGGAGGAAAATTTACAACTTACACCGGCTGTCACCATCGGTACAAGAGGATCCCTTCCTCCATGAATGCAACATCTCCTCTTAGCTTTCACAAGAAGAAAATAAAATTTACAAAGGTGGAAATCTAATCTAACCTAAAAGAAGAAGAAAAACCCTAAAAATCCTAACTTTGGCCCTTTGCTGGACGCTGGACGCTCTGTACGTTGCACTGCAGGGGGTATTTATAGGTGCAGAAGGCCGAGGAGTCCTGGATAAAGTTGCCCACGAAAATTGGGATTCGAACTCATCCACTTTGCCGCGGAATTGCGGCTTTTGCCGCGTTTCCGCGGCAATCTGGTGGCAGATTGCCACGCGCTTTGGCGCGTGGCTTCTCCTGGTCCGTTCATCTGGGCGCTTGCTTCTGGAAGTATGATCCTGGCTCTCCATATTGGGATTTCGAGATAACTTAGTAATCAAGTTACCTTGATCTCAATTATCCCAAATCTTTTATCACGAATTTCCTTCTTATCTTTGGCTTTTATGCTCATCCTGCAAGAGTTTAGGGTTGGGTAGAATTCTATCCTTCCCTCATCTTTAATAATTGCAACTTTAGCCCTTTGTGTATTTGCACTTTGACAATCTGCTATTTGCATTTTGACTCTTGGGCTTCAAATATGGGCTTTTGGGCTCTTTTTTAAGCTTTAATTCTTTCTTTTTATTATTTCGAGGCCTGCACACAATAAATCACAAAATATTAATAAATGTGCAGAATTATATAAATAAATATGAAAATGTGACGGTAAATATGATGATAAAAATGCACTTTTCACTACCAATCACACCCCCACACTTATCTTTTTGCTCGTCCTCGAGTAAAAACAAAGAAAAAGAAAAGAAATGAAAAGTTAATCTAACCTAACTCACTTTCGTAGGAATCACGGTTGCACTTAGCACGTGCAACAAGCCGTTAAACCTCTAGGTTACCCTAGAGGACGAGTGTTGTCTCGTGAGGGTTTTCAGCAGATTACACCCACAAATCCATAAAAAGGAAAATATTTGAATTATATTTGAAGAGACTAAGTAGTCTATAAGTTTTAGGATCCTCATTTTTATTCATTCTTTAAACTTAGTCTTTATAAAGTAAATTGTTTTCATTTTAGGTAAGGGTCAAATTGAACTTCTAATATAGTCTTTTTCGTTACCAAAATCATATGCATCCTTATGAATTTATACTAGGAATTCCTTAACTTGGACTCTCATGCCTCTATATAATTTTTTTTCTTTTTTTTTAATATGTATAACGCATCTAATTTTCTTTCGTATAAGCATTAAGGCTTCTTGAGGCCCTCATACCTAACTAATTGACTATTAGATGTGTTAATACATATATAAGTAATTTTTCCTCAATATCCTTAGGCTTTCTAATCCACCCATGTAACGAACTTAAAGTCGATGACTCCCAAACCGGTTGGCTTTAGGGCACCAGGTGAGAAAACACCCCACGGACTCAAATTCGAGTGAAATAGGCCCCAAAACTAAGGACTTTATTTTATTTACTCACCTTTAGGCATGAATACTTATGCTTCTTGAGGCACATGTATCAGCTTAATTGGTGATTTTTCTTTTTTTTTTTTATGAGGCACAAGGTCTTTGTCTTAGAATCCTAGATATGCATTTGGTATGCACATTTCATTAAGGTAAAATTAAGACTAACTACTTATTCAATTTCTCCTCCTATACTTAAAAATTCAACAATTTATTTATTTTGACCAAGTTTTTAGAAATCCTAATCATGATTTTCCTAATCCTTAAAACTAACTTAGGTTTCTTTCAAAAAATAAGTCAAAATACTGTCCTTTTTATAACAATTTTTTTTTTATTTATTTTTTTAAAATTTTTTTTTTATTAGCAAATTTTGTTAGTGTCTACCTATGTTAGTATGTTAGTAAAGCCCACCCCCACACTTATCTCATGCATTGTCCTCAATGTATGAATGAATGCATATATGCATGAAACAGAACAAGGGAAGGCGGAAGTTACCTTAGGGTGGTGGTTCCGGTGGTGGTCTAATTGGTCCACGAAATGCGGCCCAATCAAGATAACAGATAATTTGGTGGAACCCACCAGAAACTTTCCTTACATAACCCACTAAATATATGTATAATCAATTTTTAGTATTTCCACCCCATCAAATTTTCAAATTTCATAATAAATTTCAGAGTTAATTGTCTCAACCTCCTTGGCCCAAAATGGAGTATGAAAAGATGGAATTATTGACTTGGACATTATAGGTATGGGAACGAATACCGACTCAGGAAGAAGCTCAAATCAAGTAAGGGCTCAGGAGTCGGGCTAAGTTCAGGAAGTGGGTCCAGGTCAAGAAATAGAAACTCAAGTCCACAATCTTCTTCCCACAATGAAATGTGACCTAATATGGGTGATATCTCTTTACTTCCAATATTAAGGAATTCTAGCTCATCGCCATACAATTCTTCAAAACTAAGGTCAACATCTTCCGTCAGAATTGTACAATCAGTTTCAGAAGTAAAGAGATTGTGAGAATCTAGGTCAAGTTCAATATGATCATCTAAAATGGGTGATTCAATTTCATAATGAATTGGAATAGGATCCAATGTTGACTCGGGAAAAGTGAAATCAGGTGGAGACACTGGAGTCATTATTGAATCAGGAAATAAAACTGAATCATCAAGTTGGGGATCATGATCATATTCATCCTCAAGTTCTATTTCAGGAAAGGAAAAACTTGCCAACTATCAACAATTGGAGTTTCGGCAAGTTCTAATAATTGTACTGAATTAGAATCTTGTTGTTCAAAGCAACTTGGTTCGTCGGCTCTAAAAGAGTGGTCAGCGATATCAGAATTAGCCGGACGGTGAGAACGTAAGGATTGAACCATCAAATCTATGTCATGCTCACGGGCTAATCTAGCCTGATTCATGGCGGCAAGCATCCCTTTATAGTCGATAGGTGCATCATGTTCTGATTGGACTTGAAATAGGACGGGTAATCGTGATGAAGTTGTGAGTCAGTGGACTCACGCATCATCATGTCTAAGATTGATGGTGACTGTTGCTTGGACTCATTCATACTCATCGTTTCCAAGAGAGATGGATTTCTATTCTGAATGGGTGGATCTGAGTATGAATCTTGGAATATTGTGGACAAGGTGGAGATGGAGGACAATTTGGTTGAGAATTAGACTCAGGGGACTCGAAACCCCATGAACTCTGTGACGAGTTGAAATTATTATGGAATTATATTCATAAGATGGAGGGTGTGGGTTATATTCATTCGGATAAGACCATTCCGGCACACTAGATTGGTCAGAGTTATGATATGCCGGGTTGGTAATATCTGAATAATAGTTAGGTGTGTAATATGGATTAAAATTGGAAAATTATTATATGCCATATCACACAAACACAAACAAAGAAAAAAAAATTAATCAAACAAAAAAAAAAAAAAAAATTCTAACCTAAGTTAGGGTAGACCTAGACCTAGACGACTCCTAACTGGTTAGACTGTCCACGGGAGGTAGGGTGTAGACTTTGACCACAAGTTAATCACCAGGTCAGGGCAAGAGTGGTGGGAGGTTTTCCGTCAAAGACGTTCCTTAATTAAATAACCACCACACTTCGGCTTTCGGCCCTCAATCCCCTTCCTAGACACTGATTTGGCAGGAGTCACTTCCAACACCGTTCCCCCTTAGGATAATCTCCTAATTGAGTCCGAGATGTCCCTAGGGCCAACGTCTACTAATTTTTAAGTTAGGCTTGGGTTATGAGTGCTTGGGATATGATTTTTGGGCTAAGGAAGGGTGATGAAATCCCCACCTTATCTTGTTAATGGGTTATGCCCTTAAGATGAATTCGTGCAAGTGTACAAGATAAATAGATAGAATTCACTCAAAGCAGAAAATCAACCAAGAGATGAGTCCTAATCTACATGCAATGCGTACGTACCTTGCTCCAGCACTCTTCAACAGTAAAATAAAATAATTGAAAAGACACGTGCCTAATATGCAAACATCTAATCAAATTTTATTTTTAACAACCAATAATTTACTGTTGAATTATTAGCAATTTACAGGTATATCACAGAACAAATCAGAACAGAGCAGAAAGCAGAATTTTTAACTTGAAGCACCCTGCAAAAAATTGGATCAGTAATTCACCACTGTTGCCGCGTTTCCGCGGCTCTGGCCGCGGATCCGCGGCAAAACAGTGGGTTCTGGTGCTCTGCCTTCGAGGGCAGAGGCACAGAATAGCAATATGTCCACTGCTGCTGCTATGTTTCTGTTTCCTGTTCTCCAAACCTGCAAACAGAAAAGAATAAAGAATTAGTTAAAAATTAAAATTTTGTTTTAGAGATAAACTTACCGTCCCTCCCCGGCAACGGCGCCAATTTGTTGACTGAGATTTCCTGCATACAAAATGTAGTATTTTAGTTTTAAGAATAGGATGTGCAAGTTCTCAATTCTAATCCGCAGTAGCAAGGCTATGCGGGTCGTGATCCTCAAGGAGGGACTGCGATGGAAGCGTTAAGCAAGTTATCTCTAAAAATTATCTTTTTATTATTAAGTAGTTAGAAAGGAAGTGGTATTTACAATGGGTCGGCAAATAAAGAATTGGGAGTTGTATTTAATCTACAAAAAAAAAAAAAAAGAAAAGAAAACTTACCTCTTTAGTCTGCTTACCGTTTGAACCGTTGCGATGATTTACCTTTTCTTCGAAGGCGTACAAGCACGGCTTATGGGATCGTCCGCCTTCTTAATCTACTCTACGAAATGAAAAACAAGCTATGAAGACCTGTTCATCGCCATGGGCCGTCAAGGTTCCTTCTTCGGCTAGGTATTCTCGAAGCAGTTGGATCTCATTGTGGGCAAGACATTAGAGAAAGAAACAATGTCATAAATCAAAAATAGAAAAACAATGATAGACAAAGATAGAGACACAATAAAACATAAAAAGAACAAAACAAGCTTTGATTTGATTTAAACAATGGAGGAAATTTACAACTTACACCGGCTGTCACCATCGGTACAAGAGGATCCCTTCCTCCATGAATGCAACATCTCCTCTCAGCTTTCACAAGAAGAAAATAAAATTTACAAAGGTGGAAATCTAATCTAACCTAAAAGAAAGAAGAAAAACCCTAAAAATCCTAACTTTGGCCCTTTGCTGGACGCTGGACGCTCTGTACGTTGCACTGCAGGGGGTATTTATAGGTGCAGAAGGCCGAGGAGTCCTGGATAAAGTTGCCCACGAAAATTGGGATTCGAACTCATCCACTTTGCTGCGGAATTGCGGCTCTTGCCGCGTTTCGCGGCAATCTGTGGCAGATTGCCACGCGCTTTGGCGCGTGGCTTCTCCTGGTCCGTTCATCTGGGCGCTTGCTTCTGGAAGTATGATCCTGGCTCTCCATATTGGGATTTCGAGATAACTTAGTAATCAAGTTACCTTGATCTCAATTATCCCAAATCTTTTATCACGAATTTCCTTCTTATCTTTGGCTTTTATGCTCATCCTGCAAGAGTTTAGGGTTGGGTAGAATTCTATCCTTCCCTCATCTTTAATAATTGCAACTTTAGCCCTTTGTGTATTTGCACTTTGACAATCTGCTATTTGCACTTTGACTCTTGGGCTTCAAATATGGGCTTTTGGGCTCTTTTTAAGCTTTAATTCTTTCTTTTTATTATTTCGAGGCCTGCACACAATAAATCACAAAATATTAATAAATGTGCAGAATTATATAAATAAATATGAAAATGTGACGGTAAATATGATGATAAAAATGCACTTTTCACTACCAATCACTAGGGTCATAAATTGCATATGTGCCCATTATACTTGGCAAGTTTCGATCACCACACATGAAGACACAACACAAGTTAAGAAAGTTAAGATTGATTTGCTTAGCTCTCAATATGATGGTTTTGAAATCACCTAGAGGGGGGGTGAATAAGTGATTAGCTAATCTAATGATGAATTAATGCGGAATTAAAACAATTATGCAAACTAAAAACTGTAACACCCCATTTTCGGGATACGTACCCAGATACGTGTCCTGACTTTTTTGACCATATTGTTTCAAATTTTTTTCCAGTATTTACTTTTAAGTTGTGATTTCTCATGTTTTTTTGGTATCAGATCTGGATTCTCAGTCTTAAAGTCAGCCCTGACCCTGACCGGGAACCCGATACCAGCTTGTAACCCGATTTGACCTTTCTAATAATCTGATTTGACCAATTTTACTTTCAGACACTGTTTTCTAATATTTTAGATTTTTCATGATTTTTTGGAATTTTTTGAAATTTTTCTACAAAATCTCTAAAACCGGTATTAGTCGACATCGCTGACTGATTCCCAGATTTTTAGTTTTCAAACGGGATTGAATTTTCAAAACAGATTTCACATTACTTTTAGAATTTCACTTTCTACCTAAATACATTTTTTTGAATTCTTCTAAATTTATCAAAATTTGACCGATTCTGGTGTCGGCCGATATCGCTAGAAGATTCCAAGATTTTTAATTTAAAAAGTACACATCAAATTTCTAAAATATGATTTTACCAGACATCTTAAAATAAAATTTTCTATTTTTGAGATTTTTTGGAATGTTTCTGAAATAGTCAAATTTTCGCCCTATTAAAATAATATTATTTACCGACAATTTCTTTTCTTGCTTTTTCCTTGTCTACTCCCCTACATTATACTCCCAGATATTTTAATAAATTAATTATTTAATAATAATTTTTTTTAACTATTTTCTTTTCTTTTTCCTTATTTTTTTCCTTTTCCATTATTTTCTTTCTTTTTCTTTCTTTGCTTTTCTTCCCCTTTGACTTTCCCATGCCTGCTCCTGCCGCCTGCTCCCCTGCCACAGCCGCCCGCCGCCTGCAGCCCCTCTCACCCCATTTCATCATCACACCCTACTCCTCCTCCTCCATTAAAAACTCCTTCCTCTTTCTTCTCCTTCTCTTTTTCCATTTCATTTCAACTCCATCTCCTTCAAAACAAAACCCACTTTCCACTTCCCACATCACCACCACTGCCTCCACCACCAAGGCCATCCAACACCGGTGCCCCGCTGCCGCACCCCAGCCCCCACTTTCCCTTCCCCACTTCCACCATCCCCAATTTCCCTCTCCATTCCTCCAACTTCAACATAACCCATCACCACCACTTCCTTTCCTTCTCCAAATTCACCACCACCTCCATCAAATTCACCACTCCCACCACCCCATCATCACCTCCTCATCCTCCTCTAACTCCCCACCACCTCCAATAACCACCATAACCACCATAACCACCACCACCACCCAACTACCACCACCACCTCCACCAACACAAACACCAACCACAACACCAAAAACAACAACACCACCCCCTCTCCCCGGGCCCTAGGCCCCCTCCTCGCCAGCCGTCCTCCGGCGGCACCGCCGCCGCCCAGGCCGCCGGCCACCTCTCCCTTTTCCATTTCTTTCTTTCTTTCTTCTTTTTTCTTTCTTTCTTTCTTTCTTTTCTTTTCTTCTTTCTTTCTTTCCCTAAAATAAACAAACTTTTCTACATCCCTAAAATACCCATACCCTCATTTCCAAATTACTTCCCCATAATTACAATCAATACCCCTTCCCTTTTAATTCCTATTCCTTTTCTAAAAATACCCTATTTTCTCTCTCTCTTTCTCCTTCGTACAACTCTCTCTCTTTCCTCTCTCTCTCTCTCCTCAATCATTCCATCTCGAATATATATATATATATATATATTTTTATATTTTATATATAAATATGGGCTAGTGGCTTACTCGCACGGGTTCGCGGATTTCTCGGATATTAACCCAGTATTTCATTCTAGTTCAAGCGAGTGCTTTATATTAAACTTAAAAATAACTACCCTTGATTTATAGTATGATATTGATATGTAGACATCTTATTATTACAATAACATGCCTAACACTTGCTGATGTAATATTTAGTACATGATTTCTTACTATACAAGCTTATAGATGGTATTGTACTCGGTATTTACCCGACACTTGACATGTTATACTTGATGCATGATTTATGGCACCGGCACTTGATATGTTATATTTGTTACCTGATCCAGTACTTGATATATGTCATACTTGTCACCTGATCCTGACCCCCGGTATATGACACATGCTAACCCTTACTTGATATGCTTTCATGTGGTAAAAGTACATTAACTTAACATCGAGACCCTTGACCGGGTACTTATCGCTTGATATCTGACACCAGTACTTGTCATGCTACACTTATCACTTGATATCTGACACCGGTACTTACCATGCTATACTTGAAGGTTGACATGCTATCACCTGGTACTAGTATATTTGACCTGATATTGTGATACCTACTAGATACTATTACACCAGACACCCTGTATTTCTTTGCATATTTATGATTATCACTTTTATGGGGACTTGACATGATTATCATATTGTTACCAAAAATTTGGCACTCCTGAACTCTTGTACTCCTGAACTCCTGTATTCCTGAACCCCTGGAAAAG